>JASANA010004439.1:0-28165 GCA_030248095.1 Ptycholaimellus sp. GST1_10
ATCAGCAAAAATTTGGAGGACTTTGCAAAATTTTGCAAAAATTCGAAATCTTGGCATTGGAAAAAACGGAAAAGTTGCAGTTGCCACAGATCCAGGAATTTTCGCCAAGGTCATATGAGATATGTTGGAGCGGCCAACATACCTGATATTTCCTGAAAAGATGAGCAAATTTGGTTGAAAAACCACAGAGGAATCTTTGCTGACATATATAGATATATAGACTCATGGCCCTTTTTGGGGTGAATCCTTAGTACTGCCCCCAGGCCAAGTCCTGGGCGGCAGTTCAAAAATTTGGTAGGTATGGTGGTGAGGTAGGGTAGGAGGCCATAAATCAGCAAAAATTTGGAGGACTTTGCAAAATTTTGCAAAAATTCGAAATCTTGGCATTGGAAAAAACGGAAAAGTTGCAGTTGCCACAGATCCAGGAATTTTCGCCAAGGTCATATGAGATATGTTGGAGCGGCCAACATACCTGATATTTCCTGAAAAGATGAGCAAATTTGGTTGAAAAACCACAGAGGAATCTTTGCTGACATATATAGATATATAGACTCATGGCCCTTTTTGGGGTGAATCCTTAGTACTGCCCCCAGGCCAAGTCCTGGGCGGCAGTTCAAAAATTTGGTAGGTATGGTGGTGAGGTAGGGTAGGAGGCCATAAATCAGCAAAAATTTGGAGGACTTTGCAAAATTTTGCAAAAATTCGAAATCTTGGCATTGGAAAAAACGGAAAAGTTGCAGTTGCCACAGATCCAGGAATTTTCGCCAAGGTCATATGAGATATGTTGGAGCGGCCAACATACCTGATATTTCCTGAAAAGATGAGCAAATTTGGTTGAAAAACCACAGAGGAATCTTTGCTGACATATATAGATATATAGACTCATGGCCCTTTTTGGGGTGAATCCTTAGTACTGCCCCCAGGCCAAGTCCTGGGCGGCAGTTCAAAAATTTGGTAGGTATGGTGGTGAGGTAGGGTAGGAGGCCATAAATCAGCAAAAATTTGGAGGACTTTGCAAAATTTTGCAAAAATTCGAAATCTTGGCATTGGAAAAAACGGAAAAGTTGCAGTTGCCACAGATCCAGGAATTTTCGCCAAGGTCATATGAGATATGTTGGAGCGGCCAACATACCTGATATTTCCTGAAAAGATGAGCAAATTTGGTTGAAAAACCACAGAGGAATCTTTGCTGACATATATAGATATATAGACTCATGGCCCTTTTTGGGGTGAATCCTTAGTACTGCCCCCAGGCCAAGTCCTGGGCGGCAGTTCAAAAATTTGGTAGGTATGGTGGTGAGGTAGGGTAGGAGGCCATAAATCAGCAAAAATTTGGAGGACTTTGCAAAATTTTGCAAAAATTCGAAATCTTGGCATTGGAAAAAACGGAAAAGTTGCAGTTGCCACAGATCCAGGAATTTTCGCCAAGGTCATATGAGATATGTTGGAGCGGCCAACATACCTGATATTTCCTGAAAAGATGAGCAAATTTGGTTGAAAAACCACAGAGGAATCTTTGCTGACATATATAGATATATAGACTCATGGCCCTTTTTGGGGTGAATCCTTAGTACTGCCCCCAGGCCAAGTCCTGGGCGGCAGTTCAAAAATTTGGTAGGTATGGTGGTGAGGTAGGGTAGGAGGCCATAAATCAGCAAAAATTTGGAGGACTTTGCAAAATTTTGCAAAAATTCGAAATCTTGGCATTGGAAAAAACGGAAAAGTTGCAGTTGCCACAGATCCAGGAATTTTCGCCAAGGTCATATGAGATATGTTGGAGCGGCCAACATACCTGATATTTCCTGAAAAGATGAGCAAATTTGGTTGAAAAACCACAGAGGAATCTTTGCTGACATATATAGATATATAGACTCATGGCCCTTTTTGGGGTGAATCCTTAGTTGTTGAAAAACCACAGAGGAATCTTTGCTGACATATATAGATATATAGACTCATGGCCCTTTTTGGGGTGAATCCTTAGTACTGCCCCCAGGCCAAGTCCTGGGCGGCAGTTCAAAAATTTGGTAGGTATGGTGGTGAGGTAGGGTAGGAGGCCATAAATCAGCAAAAATTTGGAGGACTTTGCAAAATTTTGCAAAAATTCGAAATCTTGGCATTGGAAAAAACGGAAAAGTTGCAGTTGCCACAGATCCAGGAATTTTCGCCAAGGTCATATGAGATATGTTGGAGCGGCCAACATACCTGATATTTCCTGAAAAGATGAGCAAATTTGGTTGAAAAACCACAGAGGAATCTTTGCTGACATATATAGATATATAGACTCATGGCCCTTTTTGGGGTGAATCCTTAGTACTGCCCCCAGGCCAAGTCCTGGGCGGCAGTTCAAAAATTTGGTAGGTATGGTGGTGAGGTAGGGTAGGAGGCCATAAATCAGCAAAAATTTGGAGGACTTTGCAAAATTTTGCAAAAATTCGAAATCTTGGCATTGGAAAAAACGGAAAAGTTGCAGTTGCCACAGATCCAGGAATTTTCGCCAAGGTCATATGAGATATGTTGGAGCGGCCAACATACCTGATATTTCCTGAAAAGATGAGCAAATTTGGTTGAAAAACCACAGAGGAATCTTTGCTGACATATATAGATATATAGACTCATGGCCCTTTTTGGGGTGAATCCTTAGTACTGCCCCCAGGCCAAGTCCTGGGCGGCAGTTCAAAAATTTGGTAGGTATGGTGGTGAGGTAGGGTAGGAGGCCATAAATCAGCAAAAATTTGGAGGACTTTGCAAAATTTTGCAAAAATTCGAAATCTTGGCATTGGAAAAAACGGAAAAGTTGCAGTTGCCACAGATCCAGGAATTTTCGCCAAGGTCATATGAGATATGTTGGAGCGGCCAACATACCTGATATTTCCTGAAAAGATGAGCAAATTTGGTTGAAAAACCACAGAGGAATCTTTGCTGACATATATAGATATATAGACTCATGGCCCTTTTTGGGGTGAATCCTTAGTACTGCCCCCAGGCCAAGTCCTGGGCGGCAGTTCAAAAATTTGGTAGGTATGGTGGTGAGGTAGGGTAGGAGGCCATAAATCAGCAAAAATTTGGAGGACTTTGCAAAATTTTGCAAAAATTCGAAATCTTGGCATTGGAAAAAACGGAAAAGTTGCAGTTGCCACAGATCCAGGAATTTTCGCCAAGGTCATATGAGATATGTTGGAGCGGCCAACATACCTGATATTTCCTGAAAAGATGAGCAAATTTGGTTGAAAAACCACAGAGGAATCTTTGCTGACATATATAGATATATAGACTCATGGCCCTTTTTGGGGTGAATCCTTAGTACTGCCCCCAGGCCAAGTCCTGGGCGGCAGTTCAAAAATTTGGTAGGTATGGTGGTGAGGTAGGGTAGGAGGCCATAAATCAGCAAAAATTTGGAGGACTTTGCAAAATTTTGCAAAAATTCGAAATCTTGGCATTGGAAAAAACGGAAAAGTTGCAGTTGCCACAGATCCAGGAATTTTCGCCAAGGTCATATGAGATATGTTGGAGCGGCCAACATACCTGATATTTCCTGAAAAGATGAGCAAATTTGGTTGAAAAACCACAGAGGAATCTTTGCTGACATATATAGATATATAGACTCATGGCCCTTTTTGGGGTGAATCCTTAGTACTGCCCCCAGGCCAAGTCCTGGGCGGCAGTTCAAAAATTTGGTAGGTATGGTGGTGAGGTAGGGTAGGAGGCCATAAATCAGCAAAAATTTGGAGGACTTTGCAAAATTTTGCAAAAATTCGAAATCTTGGCATTGGAAAAAACGGAAAAGTTGCAGTTGCCACAGATCCAGGAATTTTCGCCAAGGTCATATGAGATATGTTGGAGCGGCCAACATACCTGATATTTCCTGAAAAGATGAGCAAATTTGGTTGAAAAACCACAGAGGAATCTTTGCTGACATATATAGATATATAGACTCATGGCCCTTTTTGGGGTGAATCCTTAGTACTGCCCCCAGGCCAAGTCCTGGGCGGCAGTTCAAAAATTTGGTAGGTATGGTGGTGAGGTAGGGTAGGAGGCCATAAATCAGCAAAAATTTGGAGGACTTTGCAAAATTTTGCAAAAATTCGAAATCTTGGCATTGGAAAAAACGAAAAAGTTGCAGTTGCCACAGATCCAGGAATTTTCGCCAAGGTCATATGAGATATGTTGGAGCGGCCAACATACCTGATATTTCCTGAAAAGATGAGCAAATTTGGTTGAAAAACCACAGAGGAATCTTTGCTGACATATATAGATATATAGACTCATGGCCCTTTTTGGGGTGAATCCTTAGTACTGCCCCCAGGCCAGGTCCTGGGCGGCAGTTCAAAAATTTGGTAGGTATGGTGGTGAGGTAGGGTAGGAGGCCATAAATCAGCTAAAATTTGGAGGACTTTGCAAAATTTTGCAAAAATTCGAAATCTTGGCATTGGAAAAAACGAAAAAGTTGCAGTTGCCACAGATCCAGGAATTTTCGCCAAGGTCATATGAGATATGTTGGAGCGGCCAACATACCTGATATTTCCTGAAAAGATGAGCAAATTTCGTTGAAAAACCACAGAGGAATCTTTGCTGACATATATAGATATATAGACTCATGGCCCTTTTTGGGGTGAATCCTTAGTACTGCCCCCAGGCCAGGTCCTGGGCGGCAGTTCAAAAATTTGGTAGGTATGGTGGTGAGGTAGGGTAGGAGGCCATAAATCAGCTAAAATTTGGAGGACTTTGCAAAATTTTGCAAAAATTCGAAATCTTGGCATTGGAAAAAACGAAAAAGTTGCAGTTGCCACAGATCCAGGAATTTTCGCCAAGGTCATATGAGATATGTTGGAGCGGCCAACATACCTGATATTTCCTGAAAAGATGAGCAAATTTCGTTGAAAAACCACAGAGGAATCTTTGCTGACATATATAGATATATAGACTCATGGCCCTTTTTGGGGTGAATCCTTAGTACTGCCCCCAGGCCAGGTCCTGGGCGGCAGTTCAAAAATTTGGTAGGTATGGTGGTGAGGTAGGGTAGGAGGCCATAAATCAGCTAAAATTTGGAGGACTTTGCAAAATTTTGCAAAAATTCGAAATCTTGGCATTGGAAAAAACGAAAAAGTTGCAGTTGCCACAGATCCAGGAATTTTCGCCAAGGTCATATGAGATATGTTGGAGCGGCCAACATACCTGATATTTCCTGAAAAGATGAGCAAATTTCGTTGAAAAACCACAGAGGAATCTTTGCTGACATATATAGATATATAGACTCATGGCCCTTTTTGGGGTGAATCCTTAGTACTGCCCCCAGGCCAGGTCCTGGGCGGCAGTTCAAAAATTTGGTAGGTATGGTGGTGAGGTAGGGTAGGAGGCCATAAATCAGCTAAAATTTGGAGGACTTTGCAAAATTTTGCAAAAATTCGAAATCTTGGCATTGGAAAAAACGAAAAAGTTGCAGTTGCCACAGATCCAGGAATTTTCGCCAAGGTCATATGAGATATGTTGGAGCGGCCAACATACCTGATATTTCCTGAAAAGATGAGCAAATTTCGTTGAAAAACCACAGAGGAATCTTTGCTGACATATATAGATATATAGACTCATGGCCCTTTTTGGGGTGAATCCTTAGTACTGCCCCCAGGCCAGGTCCTGGGCGGCAGTTCAAAAATTTGGTAGGTATGGTGGTGAGGTAGGGTAGGAGGCCATAAATCAGCTAAAATTTGGAGGACTTTGCAAAATTTTGCAAAAATTCGAAATCTTGGCATTGGAAAAAACGAAAAAGTTGCAGTTGCCACAGATCCAGGAATTTTCGCCAAGGTCATATGAGATATGTTGGAGCGGCCAACATACCTGATATTTCCTGAAAAGATGAGCAAATTTCGTTGAAAAACCACAGAGGAATCTTTGCTGACATATATAGATATATAGACTCATGGCCCTTTTTGGGGTGAATCCTTAGTACTGCCCCCAGGCCAGGTCCTGGGCGGCAGTTCAAAAATTTGGTAGGTATGGTGGTGAGGTAGGGTAGGAGGCCATAAATCAGCTAAAATTTGGAGGACTTTGCAAAATTTTGCAAAAATTCGAAATCTTGGCATTGGAAAAAACGAAAAAGTTGCAGTTGCCACAGATCCAGGAATTTTCGCCAAGGTCATATGAGATATGTTGGAGCGGCCAACATACCTGATATTTCCTGAAAAGATGAGCAAATTTGGTTGAAAAACCACAGAGGAATCTTTGCTGACATATATAGATATATAGACTCATGGCGAACATTTCGCATTACTGAAATTTCTGCATATCGAAAACTTCTGAAAATGTAAAACTTTAGAACACTTTAAAACACATCAGAAATACCAAAACAGCAAATTGCAACAATAACAATAAGGCGAATCAGCCAGATGTTCCAGAAGTTAAATGGTGCGAAGATGCATTGGATAAAGAGTTGGGGGGATAGGAAATGTGCAAAGGCTGCTGCTTCAGCAATGCCCGAACACCGTCACTGAGACGCGAAGTGGGCTTGGCCAGTGTGAGTCTGATTCTCAATCGCTGTCCTCCACTGATCGCCTCCTCTGCTGGGCGTAGCTAACAATTACTTCACCAGTTTTAAATGAATAGAGATAGATTCGGACACCGTTAATCCTCGAAGGCAGGGAAAAGATCGGAGTAGAGCGATCGGAAGGCAAGGCTCCAAGTTCAGCTGCCGTAGAGCGTTGGAGCCGGCGTCCGAAGCGATGCTCACTTCCAATTCCAGCTCCAATGGCGCTCCAATCTCGGCCGCCTTACTCTCTTCCACCACACGCCTGGCGCAGTCTTTCTCCTTCTTCCTCAAACTTTGGCCTAAAAGACAAGGTAACCGAGCAAAATGCTGCCGGCTTTGGTGATCCAGGGCAGCAGTGGCGGAGAAGTGGACGGCTGGACAGAACTGGCATCGCCTCAGCGCCCCTTCCTCACCTGCAGGAAAGGATTGAATCCTGGAGATGGAGGAATCTGGGTGGGGTGGGTGATGGGGAACCAGGATGCTGTTGGGCAAGGTGTTCCTTGAAGTCGGCCAAGGGTGCCACTCGTTCCCCGCACTCGCAGTCCAGGAAGTCGCTGTCCTCCTGCCTGTGCTCCTTCAGAAAGTGCCGCTTCACCTGAAATGCGGGCAGACTTTTAGTCTGCCCTAGCGAAGGTGTGAAGAGCCTGGGTCTGCTGCGGAAAGGAGCTGGAGCAAAGAAGGCAGTGGAAGAGCTGGCGAGGCTGATGTTTGGCGTCGCGGTGGTTGCGCAGCTCACAACGCTGCTTGAAGGCTGTGAGGCAGACGGGGCAGAGGTGCGGCTTTATGCCCTGCTCATGATTACACTGCAGTTCTTGGGAGGGTAGAGGAGACCAGCGGACTTTGTGATAGTCAAGGTGGGACTGCCAGGACTTCAGGTCGCCGAACTCCACCTTGGGAAAGCAGAGTTCGCAGAATTTCTGTCAACCAAGCCGTGTGAAAATGAATGAGAGGGGACAGGAGGGGTAACTTTGAGGCAGTGCTTGGACCTCCGATGCCGGGCCAGCTCCCAAGCGGAGGGAAAGGCAGAGGAGCAGTCCTCGCAGGCGAAGACGGAGCCAGAGCTCCCCACTGCCTCTGCAATGGCTGCGAATGAATGGCGTAGGGCTGGTGATTGTGGGGCTACCGGAGGGATGGAGAGCAGCGATGTGTCTGCTGAGATGGGAGGCCTCGGCGAAGGCGCGAGAGCAGTGCGGGCAGCAGTGATCCTTGGCCCCTCCGTGCACCGTCAGTTGGTGACGCTGAAGACGGGAGAGGAAGGGAAAGACCTGTTCAACATAATGCTTCGCGAGGCCGTATTTCATGCAAACGCTAGTTTTTGGCCAAAAACAGTCCTTTATCTCTACTAAATAAGTCAGTCAAAGAGGTCTTCTAGATGAAAGAGAACCTTGCCGCAAAGAGAGCAGGTGCGAGTGGCAATGCTGTCAGACTGGCGGGCAACTTTGGCCCCGCATGACCTTCCGTGTCGCTCGAGGTTTCTGAAAGCTGTAGCTCGTGACCAGAAGATGGGAAATAGAAGAAATTGAACCGTTTTTCTGAGAAACTTTTGCTACACTTTGTACACTGGAAAGAATTTTTCAAACCGCTCATTTGCAAGAACAGAAAGAGTTTGGTTGATTTGTGAATATTGGATGAATGCTTGTTGGAGAAATGCGCAATCCTTGATTCAGGTCAGTAAGGCGCACAGATGAAAGTTTTCTTTTGCTTCAATCACTTCATTCATGTTTAATAAATGCTTAATAAATAAAAAATAATAATGCAAATGAATGCGTGCATACTATAACAAATCATTGCCGCCTACTAAATTTGCAGATGCGAATAGAATGAGGGTTAACATCTATTTTCTTATCGTTCGTTTTAACGCTACTGATGAGCAACTAACATGTAGCTTTGTAGGTTTCAAAGCATGAATTCTTCGAAACGTGGAGCAGCATATGAGAAAGAGCAAGGAAAGCTATCTGGACAACCGAAGAGACTAAGAGATAATGCGCGAAATAATGATGCGCGGGCCAAAGCAATACGGCTACTAAGATGAAATAGAGGTTCGACAGAGTTTATCGCATCAACAAAATAGGAGTTTAAGCCCAAAACAGCTAGCTCAAACTCATCGGCCCACCGACAGCAGAGCGCTCGGCGTAGAGCTGTTGCAGAGCCTGTCTTGCCTGGGGTGGGATTCGGGCATTGTCGGCGAATATGGGGGCCCCTTCTGAGCCCTCCTCCATGGCCAGATCGACGAGGGCATTGCTGGCGGCGTTGAGAAGGATGGGGAGGTCGAAGAGCTCCGCCGTCTCCCACATCTCCATCAGCTCCTCCACCGAGCTATCCTCCTTCATCGTCTTCAGCGCAGCCTGTCAGTCGGCCATTAGTCTGGGGGCGGAAGTTAGGGATTTCGCTGAAAAGAAAGAAACCGCTTGAAGCTGACGAGAAATCGGATACTCGGCGTCTAGGAGAAGGTGCTTCAGCAGCTGAAAGAGCGGGACCTGCAAAGCAAAGGCTAAGTGAGTAGAATGACAGTTGTGAAGGTGAAAGAAGGGGGACCATCTGAGGAAATGTGAACTGGTCGAGGCCTTCGGGCATCTCGTCCGTGTAGATCGCCTGCACCATCATCATGACCACGTCGGCCTTGTAGGTGCTGAGGTCCAGACGATCCTGCCAAGTCCTATGCGTAGCAGGTGGGAATGTTCTGGAGGAGTTGAAGAACCTGCTGATGCGGCAGGTGAGTAGTGGCCTGGGTGCGGACAAAGGCGGATTGGGCGGCCAAGAACTCCGCAATGGTACGTACCACTTCACCGCCCTCGCAAATCAGGTCCAAACGCCCCTTCATCCACTCCTGCTCCGTTCCTTCTCCGTCCTCTGCCTTTTTCACCTCCACCTGCTTTCAACATTTCACTCTTCTAATTACCCCTGAGGGAGATAGGGGTGGGGGACTGTGCTTTGCAGGTGACGTAAGGCTGGCTTAAGATACTTGGTGGGTCTTGGAGGACGGAGAAGTTCCCTAGTCCAGCCCCGCTTGAAGTTGAGGGTGAGTTTGGCGCGCAAGGCCGTGGAGACAATTCCTTCGCCCTGTACCTCCATGCAGAAGCTGTTGTCCTCAAAGAAGGCGTCGGAAAGGCAGTCGCAGACACCAGTTTCTTCCGACCACAGCTCCAGGTCGGTGAGGGTGAGGGCGTGCTTGGAAAGGCTGATGCGCAGGGGATTGTCAGCCAGCTGGAGCTGAAAGCGGAGGTGGGGCCGAGTGGGGCTGAGGCCGCCGCGTCGTTGGTTGAGGTTCTCGGGTGAGGCAGCGAGGTGCTGGGAGATGAGACGCCAGGAGAGGCTGAGTCGGTCGGGTGTGCGGGTGGCGAAGCGGCGGGGCAGCTCGTACGCCTGGCCCTCTTCCAGCGACCGCACCTCGAACTCCAGGCTGTAGGAGTAGCTGTCCCAGATAATTCGTCCGTCGTCGTCAATCCGATGCCTGGACGGCATTCTTCTATCAAGCTCGCCCTCTGCTCCTTCCCTTCTACCACTGTGAAGTGCAAAGACTGGGTGTGGGAAGGATGGAGAATGGAATTTTATTCAGAAACAATCGCGCAAATGCATGGATTGCGCTGACTTTGTTCGCGTAGCGTTTGGCCACAGCTATTTCTTTTCTCATCCTACGGCGTTTCTTCTTGAATCATTCTATTCGGTATTGAAGATTTGAATTTTTCACCTTCTAAGACCATCATCTCAATTTTCTTTTTCACCTATCCTTCATCACCTTTTAGTTGAATGGGAGCAGGAAAGCAGGGGGTGGCTTAGCACAAGGTTACCAGTTCCGAAAGCCAAGTAGGCATAGGCCTTGGCGTGCCCCCTTCTCTTTAATTCCAGTCAGCAGCCTTTCGATTTGTTCTACCCTTTACGCTTCCTACAATAATCTTAGAACTCCTATGCACCACCTTAGGCTCCCGTTTCACCTACTGGCCCAGAAACAGCGCTCATTTGCTTCCCTTTGCCGATTCATCCAGTCGTCAAAATTTTTCATTTTCTTCTAGCAGAATCTCCAATTTGGTGTCCAGCATGAACGCTATTTGCAAGATTTGATTTGCTAGCATTAATCTGGTTGCAGCGTTAGTTTTGTTGCCCTCGTTTTGCCATGCGTTGAAATATAACTATACTAAACCAGTCCCATGCCCTACAACTCCTCAGCCATGGCCATACGTGACCCGACCCCCCCCGCCCCCCCCCCCCCCCCCCCCCCCCCGAAGCAACCAACCAACTTGTTTCCTGCGGCCCCCCCCCGCCCCCCCCGGTCCCAACCAACCAACCAAGTTTTTTCAGGACCTACCTGACCAACCAACCAACTTGGCTGGGAGGTACCCCCCCCGGGGCCCCCGGTCCTTCCAAGCAACCAAGTTTTTGAAAATTTCATACGAAAATTACTTGTTTTGTAGGTCAAATTCAAAAATTTTCCTTGCTGGCGCAAGTTTTGTGCCCAATTGGGGTTTTTAGGAGCACTTTTTTGTTAAAAAGCCCTATATTTTGCAAAATTTTTCCATTGCACTAAGTAATCAACCAACTTTGCTGAACCCCCAAATAACCCCCACCGGTGGGGGGTGGGGGCCCCCGGGGGGGGTCGGGGGGGGGGCCCCGCACCCACCAACCAACTTTGACCTGCAAAAACCCGACCGGGGGGGGTGGGGGGGGGGGTAAAATCAACCAACACCGGGGGGGGTTCATTTTTTAGTAGGGACACGTATGGCCATGGCCCGCACCAAGCAGACGGCTCGCAAGTCCACCGGCGGCAAGGCCCCCCGACAGTCCGCCCCAGCCACCGGCGGCGTCAAGAAGCCCCACCGCTCCCGCCCCGACACCGTCGCCCTCCGCGAGATCCGCCGCTACCAGAACTCCACCGAGCTCCTCATCCGCAAGTTTCCCTTCCAGCGTCTTGTCCGCGAGATCGCCCAGGACTGCAAGACGGACCTCCGCTTCCAGTCCTCGGCGGTGATGGCCCTGCAGGAGGCGAGTGAGGCGTACCTGGTGGGCCTGTTCGAGGACACCAACCTCTGCGCCATCCACGCCAAGCGCGTCACCATCATGCCCAAAGACATACAGCTCGCCCGCCGCATCCGCGGAGAGCGAGCCTAAGTCCTGCACCCTACCATCATGGAGGCATGACTGACCTTTGATATAATGGAGTGTCGAGGTAGTAAAATTAATAAAGGAGGCCCGGATGCGAAATTAAATAAATTACCAAAGTGGCAATTTGTTTTTAGCTTGTTCACAGCCATTTTTGCACCTTTTCTTGCGCTGCTTTTTTTCAAAAATACCAAAGAAACCGCTCCAAACGATGAGCACACTTAAATCAGCCCAAAATAAAACCCAGACTCATGATCCTAAATCTGCCGTCCTGGGATTTTACTCAGTACTTAAGCCTTTAATTACAATTATTAATGTTTCATACATTTGTGCGTTATTAATGCAGTTAATAATTAACGTTCAATTCATCGAATACAATCAATAGATCATAAATGCTTGTCGTGTGTCTATGATTCAAGAATGCGGTAAAACCTGAAAGCAAGGGCATCAAACTGCGCAAAGAGAGCATGAGGTGCCTGTTTCGGAAGAACATCACTCGGAAAAGAAAAGATGGAAGGGGAAGACGTTTGTGAGGAATGTGGCGAGGCTGTTATCAGCGAGCTATATATATTGAGCAATCGCTTTATATACCTGTACAATATAAAGCCAGTTGCAAAACTCCCCTGTGTTATACTAGGCGATTATCCTAAACCTATAAATATTAGTATAACATCAGGTCATTTGGTAATGAAGCCAATTGATTATGGCGACCAATACAACTGAACTATTGTTGTGTAAATGGTTTCTGACCCTTAGTAAGTTGTATTTAAAAGAAATATCAGGCACTTGAGTAGGCATCAATGCAGCTGAAATCGTAAAATTTGATGCCAGGCCAGATTTTGAGCTATAGCTATTCACAATGCTGTTCATTTTCAAAACGGACTTCACAGCTGTACAATTATATTCCTTTGCATTTTTTTAAGCCCAAGAATGTCTCTGTAGCTTCTTTCTTCGACACACAGCAGCTGTTAACAAAAGGTCACTTTCGACCCCCTGTGTTATAACTTTTGGAGTTTTGCAACTTAGCCCCCCTCCCCATGTTAAAGAGTGATCGCTCCATATTAAATACACCTCCATGCTGTTATCCTAGTCTGAACACTGCACCCGGTACTGGAATGAAGCTTTTGCGCCCAGATTTGGTCACTCAGTCAATTTGACCTGTTTTGCTGCTTGTAGTCTTTTTTATTCGTCTAACAAACATATTATACAATTTGACCCAATAACCGCACCTCTAAGGTTTCTGACATTAACCACTCTAGTAATTTATTAATAAATAATCATCTTAATTTCACATCAAGGACTGATTGGCCTGGCGCGAGGGAGCGCAGCGACCGTCAGCGCCCAGGCCCTCTTTTCGACCCAGGTGTCATTTTCGAGGGCCAATGCTAGATCTTAATTTTGATAAGGCTCTAGCTGCCGCTATGAGCTTCCAATCGTTTTAATTCTTGTTGCATTGGAAAGAGCATCCACCAATTAGTCTAGACTCGCGTGAAAAGCCTCTAAAACCTTGTATTTCATGGTGAAAATCGAAAAATAAGTTGCCGTCCGAACTCCTGCTGCTGCTGCTGCTGCCCTGCTCCTTCGCATCTGCTAATGAACGAGAGTAGGTATTCATTTCTCCCCCCGCCCCAACCACTGACTGGTCATTGGGCCTCATGTTTACTCATAAACCTTATGTTAAGTGGATTAGTTATATGCACCCGTGGTGTAGTGGTCTGAGTGGTTGGGCGGCCGATTGAATCTGGCAGGTTCGAATCCAACTCAGGCAATCATTTTATTTTTGTCTATTTATTCAAGTTTAGGGAAATAGCTGGTACCATCGGCAAGCCAACTTTAAAGTTCTTTTCTCCCAAATTCGCACTGTCCCAATTCTCCCAATTTTGCACTTTCCAAAGTCAAATATATTTTTTGTATTTTTTATTTGTATTTTTTGTATTTGTATTTTTGTATTTTTTGTATATTTGAAGTTGAGGAAATAGCTGGTACCATCGGCAAGCCAAAAGTAAAGATATTTTCTCCTGAAAATCGATTCCCTCGAGTGTAAAGGAAAGAATATATCAAATTTAATTTTTTTTGCACGATTTTTAACTTTCCAAACTATCGTTTTTTTAGCTAAATGGTGTCTTATTCGATTATGCAAAAAAATAAAAACAATAATTAGAAGAAAAAATTGATACAAGTCTTTTGTATGTTTAAAGTTGAGGAAATAAATGGTACCATCGGCAAGCCGAAAGTAAGCTCTTTTCTCCCAAAAAAACAAATGCCCCGAGTGTAAAGTCAAGGAAATTTCCCTACTACGAGTGGAATCTGCTGTGTCACCTGTATTTTGTTTGAGCGTGCATGAAAAGAGCTCTTGAACTGCGCGCGAAAACAAAATGCAGATGCCCCACAAGCAGATTCCACTCGTAGTAGGGAAATTTCCTTGACTTTACACTCGGGGCATTTGTTTTTTTGGGAGAAAAGAGCTTACTTTCGGCTTGCCGATGGTACCATTTATATTAAAAAACCAACACCTGGGTCGAAAAGAGGGGCTGGGCGCTGACACTCCGCTAAAGCTCCGTTCGCGCCAGCCCAATATTTTTGTGAAATTTTCAGGATTTATACTTAGGGCAATCAATTTTTGGGCTGAAGGAGCTTTAATTTTGGCCTGCCGATGGTACTAGTTGCTTTCTCAACTTACAATTTCCAAAATAAAAATGATTGACAGAGAAGGATTCGAACCTGCCTGTTTTATCCAGCTATCCAATCGCTTAGACCACTACACCACTGATGCTTATGGGCCATTAGTTTAACTGAAGACTTATGAATAAATAAATATATTAGGCCCAGAAACCCGGGGAAGGGGGGTGTGGGGAAGAAATGAATACCTACTCTCATTTCAAGAATAGATGCGGAGGAGAAGGAGAAGAAGGAGAAGGAGGAGTTCGGACAAATGGTTTTGAGTAGTTTTCTATTGTGTTCTGTCTTTTTTGGGCATTTTCTCGCGAGTTTTGGTCAATTCGATGATGCTCTTTCCATTGCAAAAAGAATCAGAACGATTGGACATTTCTGTGAAGCACAAAATCCTTATCAATTTTAAGATCTAACAATAACCCTGAAAACGTACACCTGGGTCGAAAAGAGGGGCTGGGCGCTGACACTTCGCTAATGCTCCGTTCGCGCCAGCCCAATTTGTTTTACAATTACATGCTCACAACTCTCGTGTTGCTGAATGAATTTCTACGATTTGACTACCATTATTACAATATCGACTAGAATTTAGAGCCATGCTATTTGGTAGAAGACAAGTATCAGACTGGTACCGACTTTTAAACCTCTCAAAAAAGCTCCTACTCAATGGTATTAGTCTTAGCATAGATAAAAGAGCTACCAGCTTTCATAATATAGATGGTAAAACAAGCGATTCTGAGTCAAAATGACTTGATGCGCTTATTCTGATGGTTTTATTATGTTAAGACGCAGAATTTGATAGACTCGAGATAGTCTGTATGAGTGGTATTCCACTTTTGAAAAAATGAAGTTTCTCCAATACAAATGACTATGTGCCAGCATCTAAGGCAATTTAGTTCTCATCTCTGTGCCACCAGTTGATTTGCGAAAAACGAATTTGTTGACCTGAAATGAGCACTTTTGTAACATGCACTTTTTTGGGGCTCTGAAACCTGCAATTTCAGTTTTTTGAAAATTTTATTTAAGAAATTTCACATAGTTGTGGACTATTATATATCAATCGAAAGGTAAATTGGAGCTAAAAAGGTGGTGTACTTCGATTTTGACAACGCTTTGTTAAAAAAACAAAATTTTGAAAAATCGAAAATTCCGACTTTTCAATTTTGGCACAAAAAAACTGATAGCTCAATTCTGAGTGGTTTTGCCAGGGGGTGGACCATACCCACGTTAAAATTCAGATTCTTGCGGTCATTTTGGTATATAATTCGTTATAATTCGGTTTGACCGCCTCGATAAATTTTTCAGTTGAAAATTTGTAGTCAACATATGGCCCCATGTTATAGCATAGGCAAAATTTTCGGAAAAATTTTTTTGCCTCAAATTTTCATTTTTACTGCCTAAATATCTTCTTTAGGGTCCAATACACCCCACTGCCACATTGGTTTCTTTTGTTTTAGTTAAAAATGGGTCTATCCTGAATCAACTATTCCCTATGCTTAAGCATAGGGCATCTTAGGCTTCTCTCCCCTCTTATAAGTTTTTGGGTCATAAATCAACTAAAACTTAATCAAATTCAGCAAACTTTTTTTTCACAGAAAGCCCATAACCTTTTTGCTTTAATTGAGACCACATACAGCTGCTTGTAATGAACCAAGGTTTCAGGGCGCTGAATTATGTTACCAAGAGGTGCTTGTAGCCTAAGAGGTGTGTGCTAAGTTAATTAAGTGCATGGAACCTCTGTACGGTTCACACATCAATTTTTGGGGCCATAATGATGACAAAACAATTGGGCTTTCTGTGAAAAAAAATTGGTTGCAATTGCTGGAGATTAAGTTGAGTTATGACCCCATAACTTCTAAAATGAGAGAGAAGCCTAAGATGCCCTATGCTTAAGCATAGGGAATAGTTGATTCAGGATAGACCCATTTTTAACTAAAACAAAAGAAACCAATGTGGCAGTGGGGTGTATTGGACCCTAAAGAAGATATTTAGGCAGTAAAAATGAAAATTTGAGGCAAAAAAATTTTTCCGAAAATTTTGCCTATGCTATAACATGGGGCCATATGTTGACTACAAATTTTCAACTGAAAAATTTATCGAGGCGGTCAAACCGAATCATAACGAATTATATACCAAAATGACCGCAAGAATCTGAATTTTAACGTGGGTATGGTCCACCCCCTGGCAAAACCACTCAGAATTGAGCTATCAGTTTTTTTGTGCCAAAATTGAAAAGTCGGAATTTTCGATTTTTCAAAATTTTGTTTTTTTAACAAAGCGTTGTCAAAATCGAAGTACACCACCTTTTTTAGCTCCAAATTACCTTTCGATTGATATATAATAGTCCACAATTATGTGAAATTTCTTAAACAAAATTTTCAAAAAACTGAAATTGCAGGTTTCAGAGCCCCAAAAAAGTGCATGTTACAAAAGTGCTCATTTCAGGTCAACAAATTCGTTTTTCGCAAATCAACTGGTGGCACAGAGATGAGAACTAAATTGCCTTAGATGCTGGCACATAGTCATTCGAATGTGAGAACCTTCATTTTTCAAAAGTGGAATGGTCCATCTCGAGTCTTTCAGAAATGCTGTCTTAAATGTGCTAGGGTATATTTATGAATGAAACATTGGGGGAATGATTTGTAATATTTCGAACTATCAACGAAAAGCATAGTGAAAGCCAACCAATGTGCATTCATTGAACTGAGTTTGGATATGTTTACATAAGCAAAACTTATCAGTGAAGTGTTGCCAGTTCTTAGCTCATCTGTAGCGACCTCTGGAGGTGATTGAGCTGAGCAGCCAGTGTAGCTAGTAGGTCTGCGGCAGGCTGAGGGTTAAAATGGCTGACTACGGTTGGTTGGCTGGCCCCTGACGGCTCCTCCCTGTCTTCTCCCTCACTTTCCGCTTCTGGGGCTAGGCAACCAGGACACGTCCACTGCTTTCTGAGCCCATCTTTGCGCATTTTCTTGAACTCCTCCAGTGTGAGCCCAATGCAGTCCACATGAAACAGTCGACCGCAGCCCGGCCGGATAACACATTCCAGCCCCAGATTGGTAATTTTGCCCCGTCCTCCTTTGGGACTCGAGCGAATTCAAGCATTTAGAATCATAGGCAATCATAGATAAGCTGCAATTATAGATATTATCACAGCCAATCAATCAAATTTATGTTATTTCATTAGAAACAATAAAATTAATAAGTGAAATATTTGACATGTAAGTACAGGCACCAAAACCCGCGGACCAGTTCAGGCGCCCTAGCAAATCTCCTTCAAACGCTAGGTTAAAACTGACTGCAGATCTGAACGGATTAGATTCTTCGCCAGTTTTGAGAAAAAACCGGGCTCAAAAAGGTGAAAAAATGACATAGAACTAGTCGACAACAAAAAGGCACTTCAGAACATGTAAAATAGCCGCATCAGGGCCTCCACTTTTAAAATGCTTGTCTTACCATCTATTATAATATACAATGAATTCATTTATCTATGGTCTTAGTCTTATCTTATTCATTTATGTCAGATTGCAACAGCGGCAGATTGAGTTGCGTTGGTGATTCTTGATGCGGACGTGACAAAGTAGCCGGGTCACTAATGTCACTATGGAAGAGAGTTGGCTATTCAAATGACACCTATTCAGCTCTCGTAAGCCCATTTGCGCTTTCATCAATCTCTAGCGGCTCTTAATCAGCAATCACTTGCCTCATTTCCACCAAAACCCCTCACCCACCAAAGCTGGCCAATGAGGCTGGTCTTCTTCTGCACCCTGTTGCTAGCAACTGCAAGCATTGAGGGTAATAATAAGCGCACCAAATGCTGAGATCATCTCCCGTCTGCTCAGGAGGCGGGTTGCCTTGCCCGGAGCGGCCCTACAGCGTGGCCTACGGAGCCTGGTGCTACACGCTGATCCTGGAGCAGTCCAACAGCGAGACCTACGCCAAGCGGGACGCCAAGTGCGCAGCCATCGGCGGCCACCAAGCCGTCCTCACTGAGCCCGCGGCCGCCCAGTACGTCTGGAAGGCCATCGTTGAGGTTTCTCTGGCTCCAAAGGTTGTTTGGGCTGGGAGTTTGACGGTGGCGGCCTTCTATAGGGCCTGTGGAACAAGGAGGCCATTTGGGAGGTGATGCTGGCAGCTCAGCTGCTGGACGGGGCCTGGACTTGGACCTGGCCAACTGGCCTGAAGCAGCCTGTCCAGGAGTCTCTCTGGTCGCTTATTCCAACTCCCTTTTGCTTGGGCTAGGTCTGCTTAGTTGAGCGGCATTATGCGCTTGGAGGTGTTCCTGGCAGCCGCCCGTGGAAGAAAACCGGACCCAGGTGACCATGATGCATGAACAGTCCTGCTTCACCCAACACCACACTATCGTCGATCGACCACCCATCTGCATGTTCCCACGTTTGCTCCAGCCTTTTAGATCACCCCTCAGCTTCACTGCGAATGGAAAGGAAGCAAAATTGGGTGGGTGGGAATAAAACGTAACAGAAACTTAAATGATTCAGGGCGAGCAAGGTGGCGTCTGAGACTGACAGAGAAGGTTGGAGTCGCCGTCAGCTCTTCTCTGCCACCATTCCGGTTCATAAATCTTTCTTATTTTATAACCACAGTCTATGAAATTTAATTTGGTGCATGGAATGCGGAGCATTTGAAGGACGCAGATTGTTGACGGGCTAAATGATTGCCTTCGCGTCTGTTTGGAGGATCGTTTTTGTGCAAGTGCTGCCTTTGCAGCTTTGTCAGAGGAGTGCCGTCTTTATTACGTTAGTTCATTCGCCTCTATTTTTCGATGCCCAATTAGAATACTTTCAGCAATCAGAGCTTGAATTGAAGCCTTTTCTGGAAAAGTCCAGTGATCATGCACTCTACCACAGCCATTTTCTTTAGCTCGTTTTTATCGCCTTCTGGCACAAGCTTTGCAATGCTTTTAAACTTCCTTTTGGTTATTTGTCCAACCTGAGACTGATGATCGCTTCAATTTTCAAATTCTAGTTCCAGCTACAATATAAAGAAGCAAGCCTCTGTTGCAGGCAGCCATGCTCATATGCAGACTGCAGACTTTGATGTGTTCAATAGTTGCGAGGGAAGGTAAACTCGCTGGAGCTGTCAACAAAATGTATGTAGCCTGTGGGGCGTAATGAGGTGTGAAGGGGCGGAGTAGACTGGGGAGGGAGATGGAGGCGCCTTGGGTGGTCTGGCGGGAAAGCGTGGGAGCTGGCTGGGCGAAGAAGGCTTCATTCGGCGCACAAAACCCCTCGCCTTGGCGCTGGCTGGCACTAGACTCCATTCTCTCTCCACACATTATATTCCGTTGAAGTTTCAGTCATTTCATTGAATAGCTCGGATTGATGAGTGAAAAAGGGGCGTTAATTGTAGATGGAGGTAAAGGAGGATGGAGTAGGTTAATTTGTACCAGCAGCTCTTTTCTCATTCACTTCACTTGGTCCTCTCTTGAGGCTTAATTATAGGACGCATTCTTCGCTTTTATTTTTATAGAATTCATTTCTATGCAGTATTGATAGATTTTTTCCATTCTGTTCCGTGTAAACGATACTTTTAAGATAAATCTGTCTTTTCCATCAATTTGAGCATTTTTGAAAGCAAACAAATTTCCCGCAGTAGAATAGCCATCTCGTCCAGTATTTCAATTTTCAATGTTTTAAAAAAGAGATTTGACTTCAAGGAATGCGTTGCCCTTTCGAAACGAAAAGAGGAACAGGTGTTTCATATCATAGCAATTTACAAAGTTTGTTTTACTCTCATAGGCAGACTCTCATAGCCACACGCAGTCTGCACCCCTGTTGGCTCGCATCCCCTCTGACTCATCTCCTCACTTGTGCGCACAAAGCGCATCTTTAGCGCCAATGGTTGCCCTTTCCCTTTCAGACTCCTTTTTAATTCCTGTCATTTAAAAACAACTTCAATTCCATTGCGTCATTTGTCTTTTTGCACGGATGATTTGTGTGATAATAGTTGAAAGAAAATGGCCTGATGACAGAGGTAGGAGCGGAGCTGGACGTTGGCGAGGGCTTTTCTCTGCACACGTCCACCCTCTCTCACTCTTCAGCGCCCCAGGCGCCCATACAATACCAAGCCCAGGCCACTCCAAAAGGTACGCCTCCCACTTCTGTTTTGCCGGCCTATCTGATAGCTCTGCCAGGTTGGAAAATTCCGTACAAATCAAATTTTGAGTTTTGCACTCTTGAAGGCTACTAAAAGTCTTGGAATTATATTTAGTTTCAAAACAATATAACAAATGGTGTCAAAATTTTTGGGCAACCACGTTTTGAGACATTCGAGCTTCTCAGTAAAGCTTTCTTACAACAACATCCTACATCATACTTTCAAATTTGCAGGTAAGGAAGGAAACGGACCACCAGCTCCTACAAGAGCTCCAGTTGACATTTGCGTGACTCAAGTGTAGCCAAAAGGCGTTGCACCCGGCAACTGGCCTTCGCCAGTCGGTCCCTATAAGCATGCCACTGCTAAAGATCAGGCACACCGGAGAATCCGACATGGACGAAGTTCTTATTCAAACTTCAGTTCAAAAGAGCATGTATAAAGTAGGTTTACTAACCCTAAGAATATTTCTTGTACTCTGTCTATCTGCAATTAAAGTGTGGGAAATAATATATTTGATTGAAATGAATAATACTTTCTAAATTCAGCATGGATTATTTTCAGAAAAAAATAGATTGAGATAACTTAGAGAAATGTTGCAGTTCTTGGAGCCTCTGCTGAGGGATTAGCTGCAGAATGAGGAGGCGGAGAAGGATGAGACGACGCAGGAGAGTCCGACGGCCTTGGACGAGTCTTTCAAGTCGGCCTTGGAGGAGCTCCAGCTAGAGGCCTTCTCCAACCTTGCCGTCAGCACTTCCCACGATGACCTGCGGGACACCATCCGAGACCTGGAAAAGGCCCCGTTTGCGGAGTGGCGCTGCTTCGACCCAGACTCCGCCTTCCTCAAGCAGAGCATGGAGTCTCTCACTGAGACCGTCGACTGGATCACTGCTGAGACCCGGCATTATGCTCTACTGTGGCTGCCGGTGGACGTAAGCTCTCTTTCTGGATGTAAGCCAAACTTCTAGGGAAACGGAGATAATTGAATGACAGGTGTCGGTGTTTTCGGATTCGCTGGAGAAGGGGCTACGTGTCTACCTGCACGGCCTGAGCGCAGCAACGAGAATAGTGCAACCAGCTCCAATCCTTCTACTGCGCCTCGTCAGATGTCAGCCCTGGGGCAAGCAGACGGCTCCCCTCCGCTTCCCGCAAACCTTCTACTTGGACGAGTTTGCAAAAGCCCATTTATTCCCATTTAAGGTGAAAACATTCATTCCCATTTAAGGTTTATGAGTGTAGATGAGAGGAGGCCTGAAATACGAGCAGAGGAACGGCTGGAACGGCAGTTCAAGAGCAAGCAGCTGCGATATCAGCTGGAAGGTTGCGGCCTCAATTTTTACTCTTCAGCTTGTGACTTGTCAGCAATGGTGTTTTATCAACCTAGATCTGCGCAAGGAGATTGCTGCGATCAACGACGCCGAGGCTCTGCTTTCGGTGAAAAATCAATCCGCTTTTTACACAGAATAAGAAGGAATTGAACAGAATCCAACCACGGCTGCGGGTGAAGCGCTAGATCGGCAAGGAAGGCGGGAAACCGGCGTAGCTCCTGCCGATGTCCGCAGCGGCGTCTACAAAGTTCTCGAAGAGCTGAAAGCCCAACAGTCTGGTCTCTTTCTGCATCTATGAGACATTCCAAGCTTGTAGAAAAAATCCGAATTTCTAGATTTAGAGGCGCAAAGCCGCCAGCTGTTTGAAAATCCGGAGGCGCCTAAAACTCAGGTTATTTTTTAATCATGATTTTCTTAATTTTTTTAATCCTTTTTTAATCTTGTTAGTTCATATTACTAAAACAAAGGTACACTAATTCCTGAGCATAATCTTTCAAATATCTAGGGTATCAGTCGTTTTAGACAAAGGGGAAGTCTTAGGCAGCCAGCTTTGCAGAATTACCATGTACCAATAATAAACAAGTATATGGCGCAGAGCGCAATAGGTGACCGCGGATCTCTCAACATACCCCATTTTTCAACCTTTCTACCTAAAAAAGTTATGTTTCAAATGCTCCGGGACTTGTCAAACCTCTCCAGATCTTCCTCAAAATTTATTTCCTTTCAGGAAAAAAAAAGTTTGTCAATATCCGTTGAGAATTGAGCCTTTTACAGCATACCCAAATTTTCGACCTTTCTACCCAAAAAAGTAATGTTTCAAATGCTCGAAAACCAGTTCCACCCCTCCATATCTTCCTAAAATCTCATTACCTTTCAGGAAAAAAAAAGTTTGTCCAAATCCGTTGAGAATTGAGCATTTTACAGCATACCCAAATTTTCAAAATTTCTACCCAAAAAAGTAATGTTTCAAATGCTCGGAAACCGGTTTCACCCCTCCAGATCTTCCTAAAATTTTATTACCTTTCAGGAAAAAAAAAGTTTGTCCCAATCCGTTGAGAATTGAGCCTTTTACAGCATACCCACATTTTCAACCTTTCTACCCAAAAAAGTAATGTTTCAAATGCTCGGAAACCGGGTCTACCCCTCCAGATCTTCCTAAAATCTCATTACCTTTCAGGAAAAAAAAAGGTTGTCCAAATCCGTTGAGAATTCGCCCGTTCCCAGCATTTCCAGACATACATATATATGAGGACAAAAGTTGAGTAACCTCTATAGACCGCGGAGCGGCCCTTCGGGCCGCTCCGCGGTCAAAAATTTCCCAGAATTGATTTGAAAGCGGGCCGCACATCTACTAGCGATTGCCCATAGTACCTTGTTTATCTTGCTGCCTTTGCCTCCCCGCCCTGCCTTTGGCAGTGAGATTGTTTGGTGAAGGTTGGACTCGACCGTAGTTGTTATCGCAAGTGAAAATGGAGTGGCCGAAGGTCCAAGAAAGCGGAAGGTTTGCGCCCCACTGGACACATCGCAAAATAATGCACATCACGATGACGCGCACATTTGAAAGAGACATTCCTCTCACATCCTCCACCTTGACAAAAGGGGAGGCGAAAAGCTAGAAATAGTTGGCACAAAGGCCAAAATCAAGCCCAGAGGGGCGATTGAACAAAAGTTGCCTGTATCAAAACGAAAGGCTGAGTCCTTCACAAAATCACAAAAGCCAAAGTTTGGGTGAATAGAATGAGGGTTGGAGAAGGTGCGAAGTGAGCAGGCCGAGGCCAAAGCCAAGTTTCTGGGATGCTGCTACTTGCCCGAAGGCTTTCGCCGCTCTGGGCAAAGTGCCAGGCCCAACCCACTCCTGCTCACTCCAGTACAAAAAAGTGAGACTGAGCATTTTGGGAGAGTAGATGAAGCACTAGCTGGGGCTACAGTGGGATAACGTGGATAATGGTGGCAAATGAGTAGGTGAAAGGGAACCCATTTCTCAAATGAGTGCAAATCAAAAGTATTTTTCCAATCCTAGTAAATAGTTGACGCAAAGACCCAATTCTAGCATAAACAATACCTCCGAGTACCAAGAAACATTCTTTTCTTAATTCCAACACAAAAAAGTTTTTTGGCCCAAAACTAACCTAAGCACCGATACGAAAAAAGGAAATGCATTGGGATGAGCCCTAAAGGGGATTGGGAGATGGGGAGAAGACGGCGATGCAGAGGAGGCCACTGCAGATGCGAAAGATGCTGGACTCACCCCATCCGCTTGCTCCCACCTCAGAATTCTCCAAGGCCAGCAAACGAAAAGCAGATGAGAGTTGCTAGGAGAACCGCAAAGTTTGGGTCTTATCCGCATGAGCAGTGCTCAATTGGACAGGGGCCCGGAAGCGCTTGTGGTGAGAGGCGGGAGATTGGAGGCAGAGTCGGGCTCGCCCGGCTGCTCCTCGCTGCTCCCCAGCTCCGTGGCCATCAGCTTGCTCGTTGGGTACTTGCTCTCCACCCTGTTGCAGCCCTTGGCGTAGACGTAGTGCTGGCAGTGGTTGGAGGACTTGGCAAGGCGGGTGACGCGGAGTACTTCCCAGTCCTTGCGCTTGCCCCCATTGTCGTGGATGACGAGCTTGCCCTCGTGGAAGATGGGCTTTGTGGTGCAATTCTGGCGGCTGGCGTCCACCTCGCGCAGGTACTTCAGGTACTCCCACTTGAAACGCTGGCATCCCTGCTCCAGGGCTAGGAACTGCTGGTGAAGGCAATGTCAGAGGGCTGTTGCTGCTTTTGGAGTTGTGAAGATTGGAGCTGGTGCGTAGGGGTGCTGGCCTGGGTGTAGGAAGTCATTTGGAGTGAGAGCCTTGAAAGAGTGGATGTCGTCGCTGGTGGGGGTGAGAGGGCAATTGTTGCAGGCGGTGGCGAGCTGTGTGATGGCAGTGCGCATGTTGTCCTCGGTGGTGACGTGGTTCCAGAGCAGGACTCGAAGGCCCTCCTTGAGGACTCAAACAAAACATTCCGCTCCTCCTTGAATCCATGGGGCCTTGATGGGGCCGAAGGTGAACTTGAGCTGAGGTTTGGAGGTGAGGCTTTGCAGGACGGCACTGGTGATGAGGCGGGCTGTGCCCTTGAAGGCGGATCTCCCCATCCCCGAACCCCCGTACCGCCCACAGATGCTGCAGGGCATTGACGATGGACTCGGTTGAGTAGTCCTTGAGGATGTCGGAGTAACAGGCATGGGTGGCCAGGCAGACGATGACCAGGCCCCATCTTTTCCCCTTCCCTCCTCCTCCTGGTGCAGTTGAAGTGGTGTTGGGCGTAGGGGCCGAGGCTGAGAGTGCGCTGAGGATTGGCCTTGAAGAAGCAGCAGGCGGTGCAATGTTTGGAGATGGACTTGGCCGTCTGTTTGGCCCCAATGATCCAGAAGCAGTGCTGAGAGGCCTGAAGGGTTGCTGAGGCGCCGGCGTGGCAGGCCTGCTGGTGAAAGTGGTCGAGTAGGAGTTGAGCGGTGGGGCCGTCAGGGATGACGATGGGGTCGGGCTCGTTGGAGTACTTGAACCATCCCCCGGTGCGCTGCAGTCCATCCTCCTCCTCGTAGGTGTTCAGGCTGGTGCATTGCTGGATGGTGAGGCTGATCTGGGCGGCGCGGATGAGCATGAGCTCCACCTCCTCCAGCTCCTGGCTGGTTGGGCGTGGCTGCTGCACTCCTTTTCCCTCCTTCGTCACCTTTAGCCATCTTTTCAACCAAGCAAAATGTTTGATCAAATGTTGATAGCTTTTAGGCTGGAACTTTTTCCATGGCTGGCCCTTGGCCTCTTTTGCGTCCTCTATGGATCTTTTCTGGCCTTTTTGGCTCTTTTTTGGGCAAATGCCTCTTTTCTGTGAGGGCTTTTTCTTTTTTCCTTTTTTTATTTTTTGAGCTGCTTTTAGGGTACTTTTGTGGTAAATCATGAGGAGTTTGTGGTAGTGTGTGGTGGGTACTTGGAGGCTGCGGGGCTTGTGTGGATGGTGTGGGTGAGGTGGCTGGGACTCCGTAGGCTCCTCTTGTGCTCTCGACGGAGTCCCCCGGGCCCTCCTGGCCCTCCCGGGCGCCCTTGTCCAGGTAGGCTGTAGCTGAGGCTGTAGCTGTACCTCGTCCAGGTAGGCTGTAGCTGAGGCCGCTGAGAAGCTCTTCTCTGTCTCCTCCGTCCTCGTTTTCTTCAACTTTTTCTTGGTGGGTGGCATCCCCGTTTCCAGCTCCTCCTCCTCCTTGCCCCAGGTGGCGGCCTCGTCAGGCCAGTCGATGATCTCCTCCTTGAACCAGGCTGGGCCGGTGTAGTAGAGGTGATTGAGAGTGCCGAGGTTGAGTTCGGAGGCAGGTGTAGGGCGAGTGACATAGTCGGCGGGGTTGTCGGCGGTGCAGATGTAGCGGATGTGGTCAGCAGCGATGAAGGCGAGGATCTCGTCCACGTGCTTCCGCTCATATGGCCTGCTCAGCTTCTCCGCCCTCTTGAGCCACCAATAGACAACCTGGGAGTCCACGTTCAGGAACACTTGCTGCAGGTTCAGCATCCTGCTCAGCATGCTCCTGCTGCTCTGCGTTTGCGGAGGGGAATTTTTCGACTGATGCCGGCCTCGGGGAGGCGGCCTTTTTATGCAAAAGTGGGTGGCGCTCCGCCGAGGGAAAATAGAGCCAACAACTCAGCGACAGAAGCTGGGGGGGGGGCAGTAGGCCAGGCGAGAAGGGTCAGATAAGGCTCAAGCATGAGGCAAAAGGGAGGGAAGAGCATGCAAGCAAAAATGAGAAAGACGAGAATGGAATTCATCACATGTGTCGTCAATTGGCCAGTCAAGAAGGGGCAAAGGCAGGCAGAGAGATGGAAGAATGGGGGGCGCAAAAAAGTGAAGCTGTCCTCAACAAACCCAATGGTAAAACAGACTCAACAATTCCCACGAATATGTACAGTCTGGTAAAATGATGGGGGGACTGTGTGGCACAAGGGGAGGAGGGGACATCGAAGGCGTCAGTCTTCCTCATAGCTGTGGCCAGGTGGGATGTGGCCGGAGTTGACCAGGGCAGTGCCGCTGTGCCTGGCGTAGTCCTCGAAGGGCTGAAGGAGGCAGCGGGCGCTGATGAGGCCCTCGGACAGTCTGTAGGAGAAGGGGTTAGGGCAGTGGAAGTGAGGGAGGGAAGCCTGGGGGGCAGTCGGAGTGGAGGCGTGAGGCTGCACAGAGCTGGCGTAGGTATGGAGGGGTGCAGTTGCTGGGGCGAGGAGGGGGCCGGCAGGGGGCGCCGTCATCGCAGGGGCGAGGAGGAGGCCGATGGGCAGGAAGGGCGTGGCCTGGGAGTGCAGAGGGAGGTAGGCTGCGGAGGAGGCGGAGGGAGGTAGGCCGGAGGAGGGGAAGGCTTGAGTGTATGGGGGGCTGGGGGCAGCTCGAGAGAGACGGCGGGGTGCCTGTGTGCGTCTGGGAGGGTCGTCTGGGTGTCTCGGCGCTGTGCCAGGGCTGGGAGGGGCTGGGCTTGGGCAGCCTGGAGGGCGGGCTGGCAGGTGGTCCCAAGGGCAGCCTCTGCAAGCTCTTCTAGCTGCTGAAGGCGGAGGAGAACCTCGGTGAGTGTGGGGGTGAGAGAAGGCTGGGCGAGATTGGAGTCGCGGGCGGGCTCCTTGCGGATGGAGCTGGCCATGGGCAGGGAGGAGGAGGAGGAGTCGTTGGCGGGCTCCTTGCGGGCGAGGCTGGCCATGGGCAGGGAGGAGGAGGAGGAGGAGTTGTTGGCGGGCCCCTTGCGGACGAAGCTGGCCATAGACTGGGAGGATGAGGAGGGGGCCTTGGCCTTGGCGATGAAGGCGGGGGCGCGGGTGTCGTGGGCGGCGCTGCCAGCAAAGAGGGAGGAGGAGGGGGCCTTGGCCTTGGCGATGAAGGCGGGGGCGCAGGTGTCACAGGCGGCGCTGCCAGCATAGAGGGAAGAGGAGGAACGGCGCTGCCGGCAAAGAGGGAGGAGGAGGAGTTGTTGGCGGGCTCCTTGCGGGCGGGAGCTGGCGGTAGACTGGGAAGGAGGAGGGGGCCTCGGCCTCGGCGACGAAGGCGGGGGCACGGGTGTCGCGGGGCGGCGCTGCCGGCAAAGAGGGAGAGGAGGAGGAGTTGTCGGCGGGCCCCTTGCGGGCGGAGCTGGCCGTAGACTGGAAGGAGAAGGGGGCCTTGGCCTTGGCGATGAAGGCGGGGGCACGGGTGTCGCGGGCGGCGCTGCCGGCAAAGAGGGAGGAGGAGAGTCTCGGCGGGCTCCTTGGGCGGAGCTGGCCGTAGACTGGAAGGAGAAGGGGGCCTTGGCCTTGGCGATGAAGGCGGGGGCACGGGTGTCGCGGGCGGCGCTGCCGGCGAAGAGGGAGGACGTGGGAGGAGAGAGGGTCGGAAGGCGGGAGGTGGGGAGGCGGCCTGCGGAAGAGCTGGGCGGCAGAGCAAGGAGAGGGACAGCGCTTGCGTGGCTGTAGAGAGG
>JASANA010004440.1:0-22527 GCA_030248095.1 Ptycholaimellus sp. GST1_10
GTTAATTATTTGTATTTTTAGTTCCCAAACCCTTGGGCTATAAATATCTACCAAAAATGTATTTACCAGAGCTTGTGCGGCGTAGGTGTGGGTACTTCTTCAGCGTCATGTTTACTCTTTCACCTGACGATGTGACAAATCTTCAAAAGTAATTTTTTTTATAAAATATACCCAAACCTGTGCTTAAAAAATTTTTAGATTTTGGTGTAATCTAACTTTGCATCGTATGAGATTGCATGAAATTGGGGCCTACAACATGAATTCATACCTAAAAGCCATCCCAATTTTTAAAAATCTGAATGAACTAACATTTTTTAAATGAGAGTTTACATTCCGTCATCGGGAAAATTTCCTCCAAATGCTCAGCGGTCTGTCCCAACTACGCGACTTTACAATAAAGTAAAAATTTTCCCAAGCATTATTTTCAGCAAATAATAGTTTTGGTCTGTGTGAAAAGATGGTGTCGAGGGATGGATCACCTTGATGTCTCTCCATCGGAGGTGGCCAATGCTTTGACTCACGGGCGCGTCGACTCTGTCCCGCATAATCTGACGGTGCGAGTGAGGGTATTTTTTCTTTTCTTTTTTTGATTTTAGCAAAAAATGTCTTTGTACGTGTGCAGGATGACTGCGAAACGCGCTGGTGTGAGGAATTTGCAGCTTACCTGTTTCAGCAAGACCTCTTCACCCTCATCTACATTGAGGCACCTTCAAGGCATATGCTGGTTCAGTCAAGTTTATCCATTTACTTGCAAATAGTGCTTTTTAAGGGCGCAATGGGGCAATTAATCTGGGACCGGATGATGCATATTTTAGAGAATGTGGAAAAGGAGGGTGATAGGGTTAGGGGTAGTTGTATACTTTGTGCGATGAGTGATGATCGTGAATATGAATTAACGCGTGAAATGTTTCGTGCTTCACTCTGTTCAGCAGGATTCACCATCGGCAGAGCTGTACAGTTGGGGCATCACCGGCGATATAGAATAAATGCTGTAAGATTCATTTTTAATTTAGAAAAGCTTGTACTATATGTAGTATATGAAATTGTTGCAGATACCTATCGTTTTTTTGCAGATACCTATCGTTTTTGGGGAAGTTTACCAGATTAAACTCGGGTGTTTCGAGTGTATAAATATTGCATGCAATCAAATGGTTTCATGTGTTGAACTGGTTTCTTTTTGAAAATAAAAGCTTTGTCTGCTCTTGAGATTTTTATGATTTACATTCAAAAAATGCTTATGCATTAACCATTTTTTTAAAAAAATGAAGCTTTTGCTTAGAAATTTTTTTACAGATATGGACTTGGATTGCGGGATTAGGGATTTGACCCCTGCTCAATTGAATAAAAAGGGGCGGATGTTGTGTGAAAAACAATATCCTGATTTAGACTTTGTTAAATTTTGTGGTATTTTAATGGACTATAAACCACTTAAAGGCCCAAACCCCGATTATAGAACCTATATGACTGGTAAAATGTACGAGGAAAAGCGGGATAAAATTCGTGAAAAATATTTAAAAGAAGCTGAAAAGCTTCCTCCTGGAGACTGGGATGGTTATGTAATTAGGCTTAGGAAAACCTTAAAACAGAAAATGAATACGGAATTGAGTTATTTAAGTGATGTTAAACTTCGCCAGCAAAAAAATCTGCATGTTATAGCTAGATTTAACTATACTTTGGGAAAATATTTTATGTCCAAATTTTATCTTTCAAATTCCCTTTTCAGACATTATCAGGATAATTTGGATATGAATATCTGGTATAAACTAGATGTCTTTTTAAATGGTAATATATTTCAAGAAATTGTAAATACTAGAGAAGAAACATTTGATTTACCAGTTCCAAAGAAAATAAATTTGCTAAAAATCCCTGAAGAATTAACAGGAGGAGCGGATGGGCTTTGGCTACCTATTGGAAGCATTGAGGAAGTTGCAACATCAAGCAGTCGCGTCAGATCTCTCTCTAGGTTAGCTCTATTTCTCTCTTTCTCTCTTTTTCTTGTTTGCAGAAACAAATTGCAGAAACTCCAGTAATGGGAATCCAGAAGCACGGGAACGGATCAAGGGAACTGTTTCTAGAACATTATGTTGATTAAAAATTTTTGAGAAAAATAAAAATTTAAACCAGTCTTGGGCTAAATCTTTTTGGAAAAAATGGGAAAAAGACCCTTTTTTTTATTTCCATTGAATGGAGGAAATGGAAAAATTTAGTAAAAAATGGCATTTGCTCACAGAGATGGGCATATACCATTCACATTCAAGGAAATCGTCCAGCACAGCGGTGGAAGTATACCATTTTCATTTAAGGATATATTTCAACGAATTCGAATTACAGAAGGTAATTTATGAAAAATTTTATCCCTATAAAGTGGCAGTATTGGAAATTTGAGCCTAATAAAATTTGGGGTGTAGCTATGGAGGATAATAACTATATAATAACATTGCATGACCCTTATAAAAACAGTAATAAGGCAATAGATGTATCAAATGGTAGACCATATTATAAATCTATTGCCGATATATTTCATTGTTATCCAAATATTAAACCATTAAAATGGGAAATTGTTTTCACAGGTCGGGAATTTGATGACATGGATTGTGGCAAAGATAATAAACCACCTAAACTTAATGTAATTTTGACTAGCGGGGATGAGAAATTTAAAATAACTTTAACCGACTATCAACTCGGGCGCATTCGCAATGGCTGCACTTCATGCCCCCTCAAAGCTGACGAGAAGGACCTGGTAGACCTGGCCATGGCTCACTGCATCAACAAGTCGCTGAACCTTACCAAGCCTGACAAATACCTGGTTTTGGCAACTTTAGACTGATGAATTTATCGGAAAGCAAATTTCAGCGCGAGGCTGGGGTGGACCTGGAGCTTTTCCATAAACCAGGCAAGCCAAAGAAGAGCAAGGAGCCTGTGCAGAAGGACAATCTGGAGGGTCCAAGAAAGGTAAAATTGCTGTTTTATGCAGGAAATACATCTAGCATAAACAAGCAATCTTACAAGCGCCTATATCGGGAAGCTGTTCGAGTGCTCATCTTTCGCCAGGACGAGCCAGGTGAACAGCGCCGTGACAACATGATCTACGTTGTCTATGACAATGAAAAGTGAGCATATTAATTCAAATGCTGGCTGGAATTTTATTTTGCTTTCAGCTGCTGCTTTGTGAACAAGGGTGCTGAGATGCTGTACACCTGCAGAGATGACATCATGGCCAAGGCTTACACCTACCAGGCCCAGGATGATATTCGCGAAACCAGCATTTTCTGACTACCCAACAGTTATGATTGTCTATTTTAATCCACTTGGGACACATGCACTGGTATATTTGGTGAGTAGGGCTAGGATCCACCACTTATAACCATTTCTTTATGCTCATCAATTGGCTGTGGGTGTATAAATAAAAAAATGGGATTCATTTCCACCATAAACAGAGCAGCATAACATTGAATAAAATGGAGGAGGCAAGGGCACGACTAAACTCTTTTGATGGGGTCTGTGATTGTAATGTAGGTAAAAAGAGAAGAGGAAAGGCCCTAAAAAAATGTTTTAAATTACTGAAACTTGCAGTTTTAGCCCTAAGCTTTTCAGCATTACTTGGTATAAATTTCCAATTGAAGCATGTGTTCGGGAAAAATATATTCGGTAATATGACTGATATTTCACACGAATTAAAAGAATTAAACTTGGAGCTAAACCTTTTAGGTGATGGGCTTTTTAATTTAAAGCAGAGAGATGAAAGTAAAGTTGGCTGTGAATTTAAGCCAGTGGAAAATGTTTCAAAATATTTAAAGGTTGGCTTTTGTAAAATGGGTGAAAATACCTTGAGCTCGATCACTATTCTAGAGAATAATAAATCCATTCTCACAATGAATGCCAGTGAAACCTATAAATTCATACATTGGCTAGCCTATTGCAACCCTTTTATTCTCAACCGACCCAACTGTAATCCCCAATTGGTGCGAGAAAAGCATTGTTATAAACGCTCAAACTTTATGATTGGGACTTTTCTCTGTTTTGCATCGGACCATTCCTTTGAATATTTTTCAGTGGACGGTGTTCGCCTGTCTCCTCGTGATTCTATGAGTGTGATCGATTATATTCAACGTTTTTATCCGAAATAAATGAACAAAATGGAAATGGTGGTCGGATGGAAATGAAAATCACACGTAAAAACACACACATGGAAACATTGTATGGAAAATGGAAAATGAAAAAATTGGGTGGAAAAATGGAAATCGGGTGGAAATCGGAAATTATACGGAAATGGAAATCGAATGGAAATTGAAGTGGAAATCGAATGGAAAATGGAAATGGAAATCAAATGGAAATCACATGGAAATCACGTGTAAATCACTCTAAGGTAGTCTATCAGGTGGAATTTTATCAGCAGTAACCCATTCTGTGAATTTTTTCGGATATTCGGAATAATTCACTTGATATTCCGTCACCCTTTTTTTCACGCGTGTTTTAATCATATCATGGACAGTTTTTTCACCGTTATAAGTTACTGGCTGATATTGTTCAGGATAAAGTGAACCAAGAACTGGTTCACCTAGGAGGTCCTCTACACGGATCATAGGTAGGTTTTGAGCTAATTTATACTCGGTCACTTTGAAAATTTCCTTCCCCCAAGTTCCAGATGCCTCCTTTTCAAAAACATGACGTAAACGATTTAATTTCACATATGAGCCTATTGGTGGTAATTTTTTTATCAATCTATTTTTTCTATCTTTTTCTATTATTTTATGTGATTTTACCACAATTAATGGGTCATTTACTATGTCCAGAGGTTTCAATTTTGTGGTCGAATGTTTCCGTCTGTTATAGGACTGAATAAACTTGTGTAGACATTCAATCCAGCGCCAAGTATTATTTTTCTCAAAATATCTTTGAATATAAGTTCTTACAGTTCGTATAAATCGCTCTACATTTGGTGCTTTAACTTTTCCTTTGGTTGTATAATTTTTTATTTTCTCACTTTTCAACCAATTTTGCACTTTATGACTGAGAAACGCTCCTTCTTTATCCCAGTATATGCAATAAATTTCAAATGGAAGTTCTTCTTGAAAGTATTTTAATGAATCTAAAACTGAGTCTTCTTCTCTGTCTGTTAATATATCATATATAGTATATTTAGAATATGTATCATATCCCAAAATGGCGTATTTAAACTCATCATTGTCTTTTTCAAATTTTACCATATCCATTATATCAATTTGAAAACATTCACCTGAATAGTTGGCAACAACTTTATTGGTTACTATATTTTTTCTAGCCGGCTTATATTCCGTATACACTGGTTGTGAATTTAGGTATATTTTACAGTCTTTTAATGTGATATTTTCATGACCTCTTAATTTTACCTCATTATACAGGGCAGTGGGGCCTCTTAGTGCCCCTGGGGAGTCTCCATAGTAGATTTCTTCCAAGAGTATTTTTTTATCCATTTAGGTCGTATTGCAGCCAAATGATTGCGAAAACGAACAATGTTGTGGGCTCTGAGCCAGTTTTGTAGTTTTATAGGAATATTAGCCTTGTTGAATGGAATACATGTGGCTCTAAGGAAATTTTCTATGGTGTAATCAGGAATCAAGTCGTCATCAATGATAATATTCCCTTTTTCAAGTATTTGAAATCCCGAGTCAGCATTAAGAGATTTTAAGAGTTTTATTCCACATTGGCGGAATGATGGAGGAAGGGAATGAATCCATCTATATTCAGGAATGACGTCATCCACAGCTCTACCTCCACTATCTTTAGCTTCATTCACAGGTTCCTTTTTTGCTGATACTGATTCACTGCTATTTTCGGCATCTTTGGATGAAATTTCACCCAAATCTGCTACCTTTTCCACCAATTTTCCACTTTGCGGTTCACTATCATCAGATTGAGCAGATTTATTTTTATCATCTACATCTTTTAGTGTTTTAAATGAATCTTCACTGATGATTACCCAACGCGTGGACATGATGATGCAATAGTAAGCACAATATTAGGATTTTTGATAAATATTTTCTGTTTCTGAGCAACTGGGGTGTCTGAATCTAATAATTTCCAGACAATTTCCTTATATTTATCAAGAACCGCTTTTTGAACCTTGGTATGTTTTATAGAGCCTACAACTATAATATTGTAAAGTAAATTTAAAAGTGATTTTGTTATTGGTTTGGTAGTCGGTTCTGTCTGCAATTGTAGTTTCACCTGATTTTCAGGTAACTTGGCTAGTCGCCGTATAGCAATTGTATCGCAGCCATCCATTGCTATAGCAATCTGAAACTGAATCATTTGAGCAAAAATGCTGGTGGACGGGCCTACCACGCTCGTGTTTGAGAGTAAGGATGCTCATGGAAAATTTATGGAAAATGACATGCTATGCCTCCCCTATAAATTGCTTGATGATTTGGAATTTGCTGAGGAATATTGTGTTAAATTGATTAATGTTTTGGGTGTAAATCAGTCACATTTTGTATTTTGTGATTTTGTGAAGCCTAGTTTTTTCATGAACTCAATTTGCGGCTATCTTGGGGCATCAGGAAATTCTCTGGAAAATAATTGGGTAAAATTGTCATGTAATCATATTCCTAGTGTAGGATATTTGAAAATGCGGCCTGCATATACCTTCCCAAAAGCTCCTGTAAAGGAACAGGTGAATATACGGGTAAAAAGAAGGGCTCCAAAAAATCCTAATAAAAATGTAAAAAAAGACAAGTTTCATTGAGTGAGGGTGAAAAAGAATCTAGAAAAGCAGGTGATATAGTTGAAAATCCATTAGAGCATCTGAGAAAAGATTTTCCCGAAATCCAATTGCTGATATCAGACCCTGATGTTCAAACATCTGATAATTCACGAGCTAACTCCCCTTCAAACTCGGGTAAAAACAAAACTGAATCACCTGATAATTCACGACCTAGCTCACCCTCGGGCTCTGAAAAAAAGAAAACTAAAGTAGAACGTAGTTTAGTCAACCCTCCTAATCCTAAGCCTCCCCCAAAAATACGAATTAAAAAGCCAAGTATTTGGGCTACTGAGGAAGGTGAAGGGTCATCAAATGCTATGCCTGAATTCAACCGACCATATATAAAGATAGGGGATCTTGAAACAGTCATCATTGTCAGTCTAGTACCAGTGAGTTGGTTGAAAAATGGAAGAGCCTAAATCTATTATTGAGACTGATCTAAGACTGCAATTACCGAATCATTTCTCCATAGTGGGTGCCAGTCAGTCTGGAAAAACTACATTAGCCTTTAATCTTATATCGCAACCTGAAATATTTAACCCGAAGCCTAAGCGTATAATATTCTGGTACGATCAATATCAGGAGATTTATTCTGAATTAAAGTCTAAATTAAATAAAGAGGATATTGAATTGCTGCTATATAAGGGATTTGATAAAGATTTCTCTTTAGATAAGTATGATAAACAGGATTCGCAAACTATATTACTAATAGATGATTTTTCTGAGGAGAGTGCATCAAGTCCTGCAATAGCAAGACTGGCTACAAATGGGCGCCATAAAAATCTGTCCTTGATGCTTATTTTCCATCAACTATATTCAAAACATTCTGAATCACGAACAATTTCACAGAATATAAGATATTATTTTTTCTTACCTTCTTTGCGTCTTGAATCCCAATTGCGTACCCTGGGTGCACAGTTAGGAATGAAGACAGAATTGGTTAAAGCGTTTAAGCATTGTGTGAATTCATCACATGATAAGGATAGATATATAATGCTTGATTTGGGGAGTAATGTGCATACACAGTTGCGTATACGGTCAAGAGTGCATGCCTTAGATTATCAATTCTGCTATGCTTAGGCTGTTTATGTCAAAATATAGCCATTCAAGCTCACTTCTAATCTTTGAGGGAGGTGTGTATATATAAATCATTCAATTCATTATGCCCAACTATGGCCTATACTGCACAGCCTGCACTGCTGCCTGCTGATTTGCTGCCTGCTGCAGAATCCTGCGGGGACTTCGAAGTCTAACAGTGAGAGTAAGTCTACTAGTGGTGAAAGTAAAGTTGTTGGTAAAAAAAGTAAAAAATTTAGGAAAAGTAAAAAAACTGTTGCTAAAAAAACTAGTGGTAAAAAAAAGACTATAGTTAAAAAAAAGACTAAAAGTAAAAGGAAGACTAATAAAAAAGTAGTAAAGACTAGTAAAAGTAAAAAGGCTACTAAAAAAACCGTTAAAAAAAGGGTAGTAAAGGTCGTGATCTACCATGGAAGTGAATAGGCTTAACTATAATAAAAGTGCTATTTTTGATGCCGAACCTACTTTGGGTTATGTTTTTAAGCGGACTATAACAGTAAAAGATTCAGATGTTTTGGTGTTTACAATTCCTCCTGATCCAACCAGATTCACTGATTTGAACTCTGCGCTTTTGAAACTGGTGTGTAGAATTGTCAATGGTGATGGGACTAACATTGGTGCTACGGATAATGTTTTTCTTGATTTTGGGGGAATGTCAAGTATATTTTCCAATAATTGCATACATTTTGATGGGAATATGGTGAGTAATATGAATGCATATCCACATTCAAGTGTTCTCTGCAAATGGTATGGAGCAACTAATGCTAATCGAGACATGTGGGGAAAACTTGATGGCTCAAATTCTGTAAAATTGAACCGATCAAATCTGATTGGAGGTGCCACCATAACATCTCTAATAGATGATGCAGGTGATAGATTTGATAATAGTAAATCTGTCACCTTGTATGGTAGAATCTATAGCGATATACTGCTCAGCGCTAGACAGCTTCTCCCACCAGATGTGGAAATTGGGGTAGAGCTCCGCAGGGGACCTGATAGTTTCAGCCTGTGTACGCAGGATACTGGAAAGAAATATAAATTGATCATAGATTATGCATCAATTTATGTGAATCGGCCTGAAATTAGCCCCAATGTGCTCTCCAAACCATTGAGCACAATCAAGCAAAATGCATCAATATTTTTCAATAAATTGGATACTAAAATCCAATCAATGCCAAAGGGGACTACGGTGTGGAAATGGCATGATGTGCTGAATGGTGGGAAACTACCAAACCGGATTTATGTCGGATTTGTCAAACAAGAAGCGCTGTATGGGCACTATAATTTGTATTCTACATTCTTTGAGCATATGAATTTGAGCGAATTCAATGTGACATTGAATGGGAGGGATATATTAACTGATCCTATAACAGCAAAATATGTTAACAAAACTAATGGAGATATAGATGCTACAAAATCAAATGGTAAAATGCCATAACTGGCTCTTATGGAAATATTTGGTAATGTGAAAGATACACTGGCACCTGCAAGACTGACACTTGATGAATACTATCAAGGAAAAACTCTGCTGTGTGTGGAACTTGGTAAATGCGGTGAAAAAACTGGAACACGTGGGATCATGGATTTGGAGGTTAGATTTTTTTTATGAATATTCCTTAAAAAATGAAAAATATTTCAGTTTACCTTCAATCCACATACGGAGTATGCAGGCTGCATCATGTTCTTCACTGAAGTGACAGAATCCATCACAATTGCTGGGTAGATGTGTTGTGAATGTTATGAATAAATTGGGGCTTATAGAATAATGAAGCCAACAGCACAGCGTCTGTCATGATGCTCAAACCATGCACCTCCATGGCTCTTTATTTTCTCAATATATATATGCTTACTATTCATATAAACACGTTTTGTAAAAGCAAAACGTGTTTATATAAGCTTCAAAATATATTAGCCATGCGCATTGGAGGGGCGGGGCTGGAGACAGCCCCGCACCTCCATGGCTCCCTCAAATTTTTCCATCGCTTTAGCGGAAATCGAGCAAAGCAAAGGTTTACCGCTAAAGCAATGGAAAAATTCTATAGACCACAACTTTTTAACCGCGCTTTGCACAGTTTGCTGGAACTCTGCTATGCTTCTAAGCATGCACAGGAATAATGGTTGAGAATAAGGGGTGCTTTTCCCGCGCTTTGCGCGTACTGCTTAAACTAGTTTAAAATTTCCGCGCAAAGCGCGGGAAAATATAATTTTGAGTTGAATTATGGCTTTTTAACCGCGCTTTGTGCAGTTTGCTGGAACTCCGCTACGCTTCTTTCCACCAAACTGCGCAAAGCGCGGTTAAAAAGTTGTGGTCTATAGAATTTTTCCATTGCTTTAGTGGTAAACCTTCGCTTTGCTCGATTTCCGCTAAAGCGATGGAAAAATTTGAGGGAGCCATGGAGGTGCGGGGCTGTCTCCAGCCCCGCCCCTCCAATGCGCATGGCTAATATATTTTGAAGCTTATATAAACACGTTTTGCTTTTACAAAACGTGTTTATATGAATAGTAAGCATATATATATTGAGAAAATAAAGAGCCATGGAGGTGCATGGTTTGAGCCTCTAATGTGTATATGAATTGGAACCAGATATATATTGCAGCCAGAGCCGTGAAATTTTGAGAGATAAAATTGGAGCCGAATATATATTGCAGCCAAATCCGTGGAATTTTGGGAGATGTATAGAGGTATATATATATTGGAGGCAAAAATAAAATATGTACTATAAAAGTCCTATACTACTGTGTAGCAGAAAAGATGGGTACATTAAACACTGGCGGATATTGTGCAGACCTTCAGGGGAGAGGCGGCTGACGGATGTGTAGTTGGAGGCGGATATAGGTTTGATAAATACTGTGCCGAAGGGGCCCAATCCGTACCTATAGTAGTCAGGTGGAGCCTGTTTTTCTCCTCCGGAGTGGTGGTGGTGGTGGGCGAGGGATGCCATGCCAACGGCTTCAAGCCCAGGGAGCATGTCCCCGGTGCCAGCCTGCCGGCTACCTACTCTTGCATCATCCTCAAATCTGCTAGACTGTAGGCATGGTTCCACCCATCCTGCCAGTCAAGAGTCGGGCGAAGTGCTCCCCAACCTGCCCGGGCATGGGGCAGCCTGACAAGCCGCATGGAGTGCACAGGGTCACCTGCGCCAACTGCGCCCGCCACTGGTGCCTCGCCAGCTTGGATCGCAGCTTCATTCCCATGGGCTTGGCTCCAGTTGAGGTCTGGACAGCCCTCAGCAACTCCTGCGATGGCAGTGCCAAGGACTCTGACTTCGAAGTCCACTGCCCCGACTGTGACAACGGCGGCGGAGCGGCAGCGGTGGGAGCTGGACCCCGCGCCCTCATCACCCAAGCAGTGGACGACGGGCTGATGGAGGGGGAGCTGATCGACTACCTCTACACCCCCCCCGCAGCCAGCCAGAGCACCGCCGGCCCCAGCACCTGGCGCAGCCAGTGCCGATGGGGTGATCGCGGCAATGACACAGATGTTTCAGGCCTTTCTTCAGGCCCAGGCAGCCCGGGATCAGGCGGCGGCCCAGGAGCGAGTGCAGCAGGGACAGCTGATCCAGCAGCTGCTCCAGGCCCAGGCGGGTCGGCAGCCAGCTCTGCCAGGGGCTCCACCGGTGGCTCTGCTGGTCAACCCGCAGGCTCCGGTGGCGGCTCCGGGCAAGATGCTGATGGCCTTGCCCAAGCTGATGCACGACTTCCCAGTCTTCAACGGGTCGGACCTGGGAGCCTACACACACTTCCGGTCCTGGGTCAAGCACTGCCTCGTGGACGTCGCGGAGCTGAAGGAGGCGGACAAGTTCGCGTGGTTGTGCAACAACCTGGATGGCCGGGCCAAGGCCAAGATCGAGCCGCTCAACCAGTACGCGGCAGGGGCATTCCTGGAGGTTGTGCGGATCCTGGACGAGAACTACGATCGGGCGGAGCAGGTCTGGACAGCTCTGTTTCAGGAGCTGGCAGCGCTTCTGGTGCTGGAGGAGGGCAACCTGGATGGGCTGGAGGAGTTCACGGACAGCTTCCGACTCCTCTGCGCCAGGCTGACCAGCATGGACGTTAACAAGGCGGCGCTGGACAAGCACGTCTGCACCCTCCTCACCAAGCTTCCACTGGCGTTCTCTAAGGACATCCAGCAGCAGCAACTCCGAGCGGGCCAGTTGGCGGTGCCAGGCTACAAGGTGCTGGAGACCGTCCTCGCCGCCGAGCTCAAGCTGCTCCGGGCCACCTCCAACGCCTCTCAGGGCCTTTCCTGCACCAGCCTTCTACTGGGAGGCCGCTCTATGCAGGTGCCGAGGGGTGGAGGCCGAGGCCAGTGAGCGGGCAGCAGCTCGGGCTGGGGCGGCCAGCCAGGCAGCCGGGGCCGAGGCCAGAGCCAAGGCGGCCAGCGCCAGGCCAGCCAGCAGCCAGCGCTGCACCAGCCGGTCGGGAGCCAGGCCAACAGAGGCACGGGCCGGCAGCCGCAGCGTGAGCATATGAGGCTGGAGCATTCCTGTGTATTCTGCTCGGCCAACCACTGGGCCAACAACTGCACAACTTTCAGGACCTACAGCCTCCGCAAGGCCAACGCCGTCAAGCGGGGCCTTTGCTTCTATTGTTTGAAGACACATCCAGGCGGGGCACAGAGCTGCTCGGACCAGCGGGGCGGGTGCTGGGTTGAAGGGTGCATGGAGCGCCACCACCCAGCCCTCCATCCTTCCGAGGCACAGGAGACACCACAGCTCAATGCCACCCTCACCTCCTACAACCACTCTGCCCTCAACATGGTTGCCCGGCCAGGCCGCGAGACGACACTCCTCGCCACCTTCACTGCACCAGTCGCCAGGCTGCGGGGGGCGCCGGGCTGCAACGCCTTCATCCTGCTGGACTCTGGCGCGAGCTTCTCCTGGGTCTGGGCAGATGTGGCGCGCCAGCTGAAGCTCAAGGCCCTCCCGCCCGAGCGCATCTCCATCACCTACGGGGGCACCAGGGACAAGCGGGAATTGGTCACTAATCCAGTGTGGATTGAGGCGGTAGGGTGCGGGGGAGAGCGGCTGCTCTTCAAGGCCTACCAGGCGGCGGTCTTGTGTCCAGAGCTGACGGTGGGGGGCTTCGAGATCAGCCAGCCCGTCCTCTCCAAGATTGCCTGGGGCCGCTCCGGCATCACCAACCTGCCGCCCAGGGCTGTCAAGAGTGTCACCATGGGCATCATACTTGGTCTCAACGTCTACGAGTCTGTGCTGGGCACCCAGTGCCAGAGCCAGCTTCTCACTCCTTCCCTCAGTGTGTTTTACACTCCCTTTGGAACGATCCTGAGAGGAGCCTTGCAGCCGGGCAAGGTCAGCGTCTGCAACAGGGCCTATGAGGAGGTCCTGAGCTGCCACACCGTCTTCAGGGCCGTCGCTGCCCCCGTCTCCTTCACTGAGCTGCTGGAGTCCCAGTCAGCCCTGGACACCCTGGGTTTCGATGCTGGGGCGGGTGAGCAGTGGACGACGGCTGATGCAACAACAGCGGCACTCCAGGCCAGCATCTACCGCGATGCTGAGGGCGCCTTCTACGTCCGCTGCCTCTCAAGGAGCGGGCAACGAGCCTGGCCAGCAACTTTGCCCAGGCCCTGGGCAGGGCGCGGGCCACTGACCGGCAGCTGGAGGGGGAGCGATGGCGTGCCTACTACGCCGAGTTCCAGGCCCAGGCAGAGGACGGCATCATAGTTCCCGTCACAGCGCCAGCCCCTCCAGGCCATCTCATTCACCATTTGCCTCATTTTCCAGCTCCAGGTCCAAAGGTCAGGCCAGTGGTGGATGCCAGCAGTATGTGCGGGTCACTGCCCCGGTGCCTCAACAGCTTTGTCAATGCCGGGCCCAGCCTCCTCACCAACCTCCTGCAAGTACAGCTCTTCCTCCGCCAGGACGCCTACGCCCTCGCCGCGGACGTTAGGAAGGCGTTCTACAGCATGCGAGTGTGGCCGGAGTTCCAGTCAGCGCTGCAGATCATCCTGCCCCGCAACTTCTCCAGGGCCATCGGTGAGGACAACTGGCAGACCTGGCGCTATACTTGGGTCATTATGGGTTGCAGTGCCAGTCCTTGGCTGCTCCAGATGTGCCTGAGGCTGATCTGCGACCAGGCCGTGGCTTCGGGCGAGCTCCATGGGCTCACGGAGGCGGAGGTGGCCAGCATTCCCAGCCACACATATGCCGACAACCTCATCTTCAGCTTCGCGGAGGCAGCCGAGGGGGCATGGATCGCGAGGGGGTTGCAGGTGCTCTTTGCCTCAGCCAGCTTCAATCTCCGCGCCTTCGGCTCCAACGCCCCGGATGTCCAGCAGGCCCTGCCATCGGAGGCCCAGGCGGACGACAGAGCCTTCAAAAACCTGGGGGTCACCTGGCATCGCGAGACGGACACCATCTCGGTGCCATCGGTGGACTTCTCCAACCTGCCCACGCCCATCACGGTGCATGGCATCGCCAGCGGCATTGCCCGCCTCTACGACCCTAGAGGCTTTTTCGCCTCCATGACGCTTGCAGGATGGCTTCTTCTGCACCGCATCCATGGCCTCTGCTCAGACTGGGAGGATCGGGTGCCAGCAAAGGAGGTGAAGGAGTGGGAGGCGCTGCGTGGGGACCTGGAACAGGCACCTTCGCTACACTTTCCCCGATGGGCACTTTGGGGGTCAGCGGGTTCAAGACGCCTGCTCATCACCTCCAACGCCTCAACCACTTCCTATGGCTATGCCATCTACATGGCCAGCCAGACGGGCAGCGGGAGCTGGGACTGCCACTTGGTCCTTGCCCGAGCCCAGATGCTGCCGCTGAAGAAGAAGGGCATCATCATGATGGTGCCTCACAGCGAGCTCTGGGCGGCCAAGTATGGGGCAAGGGCGGCCAGTTTTGTGGCAGACAAGCTGGGGCCTTTTGCTTGCGTCATCCACTTTGTGGACTTGGAGGTGGTGCTGTGGTGGCTGAGTGCGGGGGAGGCCACGCAGGCCTACGAGACCCGCCGGATCCAGGCCATCCAGTCAAGCTCCTGCACAAAGGACTTCTGCTACATTGCCACCACCTCCAACCCTGCTGACTGGGTCACCAAACCACGGGCCTTCAAGGAGCTCCATGCCTCCTGCCTCTTCTTCAAGGGGCTGCCGTTCTTCTCCCTCCCTGCTGCAGACTGGCCAGAGTGGGCAGCGGCAGGCTACAAGGGCAAGTTTGGCTCTTCCGAGGATGGGCTGGCAGAGATCGACTCTCCTCCGGCTGTGGCCGTCGACTCTCTCTGCCCAGGCCAGACCTCCTCGCCGGGCACACGGTTTGGAGAGGAGCTGGTGGCTTTGGTCCTTCTCACAGAGATCGACTCGCCTCCAGCTACGGCTGTTGACTCTCTCTGTGCGGGCTCTTCGCCAGCCTCCCAGACTCCTGCTCCAAGGGCGGCAGGCCTTGCAGACCCTCAGCCAGTGGCCGGGGATCCAGGCGCAGAGATCGACTCGCCTCCGGCTCCGGCCGTTGACTCTCTCTGCCCTGGCTCTACACCCGGTACACTGGGCCAGGGCTCTGGCGGCCCCCCTGCCAGAGGTACCCTGCACCCCCTCCAGCCTGGCCCTCCCCGCAGAGATTGACTCGCCTCCGGCTCTGGCTGTGGACTCTCTCTGTGTGGGCTCTTTGCCAGCTGGGGCAGGTCAGGGTTTTCCAGGGCAGCGGGTGGGTGCGCTGTCCTCAGCTGTCTCGCTGGCAGAGATTGACTTGCCTCCAGCTCCGGCTGTTGACTCTCTCTGCCAGCAGTCTACGCAGCTGGGCTTCAGCCTCACCACCCCGGATCCTGGGCCTCCTGGGCTTTATGGCCTCCTGCGCATCTCCAAGTTTGCTCGCCTGCAGCACCTGCTAGGCACAGCAGCACAAGTGCGCCAGGCAGCCGAAGCTAGTAGGACCCCCCTATGCGGCCAGGTTTGGGTTACGGTAGCCAGGTGCGGGCTGGGTTGGCGCACGTGACAGGTGGGTGATTGATGAGTGTGGGAAGCAGGTGCGCGTGCGGTAACAAGGTCCACGAAAGCTTCCCGCATGTCCGCCTGGCTCTGGCGGAAGGCGGCAAGTCTTTACCGCACTTCCGCCTGGACCCGAGCCAGGATTCGGATGCTCTAAGGCTCCAGCTGATGGCGGCGACGGAATTCAAACCGTTGCCGCTTCACAGCTGGCCAGCCTACCCAGGGCAGTGGCATGCGATGCAAGAAGGCTTCTGCTATGGCTAACTGTGACACTGCCTCCTCCCAATTACACGGAGGCTGTATCAGAGTTAGGCAAAGCTTGATGCCAACAGCAAAGTTTGACCAATGCATCGTGGGCACAAACTATTGCCCTACGGGCTGCAATAAAAGAACTTTGTTCCTATGTGAAACATAAAGTTGTAGGCTGTTGCCAGGCCAAGAACTGCGCAAATTTCTTAGGGCAGTTGAGCACAGCTCCCCTGGAATGGGGGAGAATATCTTATCAGCGCAGACATCAACTCAAGCACAAGCGAAACTTGCTTTGGACTTAAGGTTGATATAAATCTTTGTTGATATGATTTACATCAGTGTATGTGCAGTGTGCAGGTAAGGTCTAAGTAGCAGCATCGAAAATCACTCCTCACAGGCAAAGAAATCAAACATGGGCGATTCTGGAAAGCGCATGAATGACTATCAGCTGGATAGATCTGCCAAGCATCACGACATGCTGCGGACTGGAATTGCCCCTTCTGTGGAATCCCTTCGCGCCCTATTCTCAAAAAAGGCCCTTGATGTACATAACAAATGTGCTGCTGACTGTCCCATAAAACGGCAATCCTGCAAAGAGAAGAAACCTGGCCAACCCTACCGCCACATCAAGGCTCAGAAGCAGCAGCAGACCCCCTATCAACGCCATCAGGACATTGCAGGACCAAGCCGTCCCCACCCTCCTCAGAAAAACCCACTTCAAGATCAGCTGAATGAGGCAAAAAAGCTGCTTGAGGAGGCAACCAGGGTCCGGCAGGAGGACAGTGAACAAATTCGGCAGCTGCAGCAGGAGCGGGACCAGTTGAAGCAGCAACTGCAGATGCAGAAGGACATGTTTCAGTCAGAAATCCACAGTCTTATCCAGCTCTATGCTCCCCGACCTCAACCAGCCCCTGCTCCTTTCCCCCATCCTCACGAAGCAGATCCTCTCCAGCAGCCCCCCTCTCCCAATCCTCAACCTCCACCATTACAAGTGCCTCCTCGCCCTGAGCCAGCTCCTCCCCAGCCTCCGCCTGCTCCAGCTCCTCCACGCCCAAGGCCTCCAGCTCTAATTCCTCCTCCCAACCCTCCTCCACTGCAGCTCCAGCCACCGGCACGATTTTACACTAATTCGCATCAATGCAGTCTATTATAGTGCATATATATTTGAGGGAGATGAGTCGGAGGGGAGTGAGCATTCGCCCAACCCGCGAACCCCAGACGCCCCTATCCAGCTGCAACGCTACCTATTCGATGAGCAGGTCCTGAATGCTGTCCAGCCAGCTGATCCAGATCATGAGGCGCAGGAAGGACAAGACCAGCTCGCCCAAGTGCCCCTGCCTCCCCCCGCCCAACCAGCACAGCCGCCAGCACCCCAGGTGTCATATTCCCACCAATACTCCCTCAAAGCTGACTTGTGTCATGTTTGAATCAGGGCCCACAGCCATACCTGGGAGGATTGGACTTAAATCGTCCAAGGACACCTGAAGCTCAGCCCCAGCCTCCCCAGCCCCAACCACCTCAGGCTAAAGCAGTCACCCGCGCCTTCTCTGCCCTCAGAATTGGGCAAGATCGTCTTATTCGCAGTAAGCACTAAGCAAATTGAATCGCTATAAACCAATCCATTCAAATCTAGATCGCTACAAATGCACCCACCCTAACTGCAACTACAAATTTGACCCTGAGGAAGCGGCGGGTCCTGAGTACCAGGAACTCTTTCATCGGCATGTTCTCACCCACGCTGAAGCATTTGCCAATGCATCCTTCCAATGCACGACGTTAGATATAGTTTGCTGGTGCTATGGCTCAAAGGTTGAATGGGCTTTATAGGTGTCTGGAAAAAGGCGGATTCCCTGCATTGGACCATGCTGAAGACTGCACTGCGGCAGATGAAGCTCCTAAAGACATCCGGAATGAAAAATATGCTAAAATTGCCCGGCGGTGCTTTGCAAAACCTGCCAAGTAGAATTTTACATGTTATCCACTAGTTCAGATAAAAACGGCATTAAAACTTGCAACTATATAAAATTACAGCCTAAAAAAGTGCAGTCTCCAGTACAGGCTATCAAATTACATCGTATAGAATGAGAATGAGAATCATTAGGTCCATTCATTTAAATGATATGGATCATGCTCACCTCTTAACTATAAGAATCGATGCATATTTTTAAATCGCATTTATTTAAAAATAAAAACACTTTAAAAATTTAAATTAATACATTTAATTATTTTATTATTTTAAAAATTTAAATTCTATTGCACACAATCTAAGAACTATTGGATAGGGCCCCCATGGAGACTAGATTATAATCTGTGTGCACACAATCGAAAATAGGAAGGTCTCAGTCACTTCATTCATTGTGAAATACCCTCCAGCCCATCACCTCTCAACAATCCGCCCATGGACACCCACCTGCTACCACCAGCCAACCTCTGCCAAGCCTTCACCGCATCAACTCTTCTCTCCTAAGTAAGCCTTCGGTTACTCCATACTTTATCCATCAAACCTGCACAGGTCATTAGACGTTCCACCCTGCGTGGAAGTGTGATGCCTGCGCCTGTGCAGCCTGCCTTGTCTGCACTACTGCCGCTCTAGCTCCGAATCCTCCACACAGCATCTCGTCTCCAAAACAGCAACCTTTTACTTTGAACCATATTCGCAGATATATTCTACTGTAATTGGAGCTTAAGTCGAGCATATAGAAGATGGGAGTGGGAGATTTTACTTATATGGTTCGTGATGAATGTAGGTGCTGATCGAAGGTCGGCCATAGGAAGTCTGGTGCGAGAGAGCTGCAGGCTCCAGTATCACAGTTCCGTCCAGTTCATCAGCATCTAGCCCAGTCCGGTCAGACCCCACTTGGTTCCACCTAGGCATAAGCCAGCCCAGGCATATGCCGAAAACCTGTCTGCACCTGCAGACAGGAATCGAATTCATAAGTAGCCAGCCCAGGCACTTGCCAGAAAACGTTTGCTCCTGCAAACAGGCATTGAATTCATAAGCTGCCAGCCCCGGCACTTGCCAGAAAACGTTTGCTCCTGCAAACAGGCATCGAATTCCTAAGTAGCCAGCCCAGGCTCATGCCAGAAAAATGTTTGCTCCTGCAAACAGGCATCAACCCAGTAAGTAGCCAGCTCCGGCACTTGTCTGTTCTCATGCCAGACCAGGTATTAGCAGAACAGGCTTAGAATTTATATCAAATCCCACAGGCTCGATGATTTGAATGCGCGTGTAGAGATGGAGAGATGACGAGCTGTAGCCCAACCAAGCAGCTCCAGTGCCTCCAAGCCCATCCACACTCACTACCAGATTCATTTTACTTGCCCCATCTTATCCCTAAACCTGACCTGTAGGACATAGCCGATATTGTATTAGTTGACCAAAAATATGAAGTGCATTCCGGTCCTCTCCAGATCTTTCTAAACCAATTTCCCAAACTTTAGACAGCTTGCCGCACGGAGCAGATGGTGGAGAATGACAGATCGTGGGTCAACGCGATGAGGGTCAACCCAACATGCCTCACTCCCATCCCAAGTTCCAGCCAGGTCATGCACTCAATCTACCAATTCTTAAGCTTGTTGTAAAACTAGTCAATCCTGTATCTCGCATGTGGTAACTGATCAAAACCGTGGCTAAAATGTAAAATATAGATGATTAAAAATGTCATGCATGATGCTGAGATTGAAAGTTTTCGGTAGCTTGTGGAGGCCTGGAGCATCTTGTGCAAGCCCAGCCCGCCATCCGACGCCTCCTTCATTTCAACAACGAATCTTTCATCCAGATCACCTCTCTGTCCATTAATTTTGATGCCCAGTCATGTTTTACTGGCGCAGGTGCAGTGCTGAGGAGATGATGTCGGCAGGACAGCCCACCATACGATGCCTCCTTCTCTATCAACCGGGAATCCCTCATCTGGTAAACCTCTCTGTCCATTAATTTTGATGCCTAGTCATGATATCTTTACACAGGTGCGGTGCGGAGGAGCTGATGTCAGCAGGACAGCTGCACAACGGGAGACACAATTTCCATTCTTTATATGCTTTGCTCACAGATGCACTCTTGCCTCTCGTTTGATATTGTTGTTGTTGATAAAAAACCCTGCGCCCCATGTATTGAATGCATGCAAAGCAACAACATGTTTATAACTCTATGCATTTTTTACCCTGCTGAAGATTCAAATCATTAGACCAGTCAGCTCCAATGCGATTTTCCCCAGACTTTTTTTCTTTACAGCGTGTCACAGGTCAGGACTTCTAGCAGCCTAGACAAAGGCTTACAATCTGGGAGAGGGTGGAGGGTGGAGGAGGGGGTGGGGGTATAGAGTGGAGAAGGCTGGCTGCTGTCACGGATGCAATTACTCACCTCGCAAAAGACACAGCCTTCCAGAAACTCAGCGTGTCTAACAACTTAGGCAGTATTTTCCCCAATAGGTGCGGTTTGAATAGGATAGATTTTTGCAGAATGTCAGACAAAAACAAGGGCAAACCACCAGATTCCTCTGCCCGCCAACCAGCAGCTCCAGCACCATCCAACCAAACACAGCAGCAACACCAGGCACCCCCCTTTGATTCGCCATTCAGCATTCGAAGACTCCTTCAGCAAGGGGATGGGCCAGCCTCTTCAGAATCAGAAAAGGGGGAGGGCCAGAAACGGGCTGGAAAGCAAAAGAAAGAAGAAATCTCCAGGCTCATCATCTCTGCCAACAATTTCTGAGGCCCCTGAATTCAAGCTGGGTGGAGCCGAGTTTCAGAGGTCAGATGGGGGGAAGGAAGCTTAGATCCACCGTCGCTTTCCCAGATGAACACATCCAGGGAGGAATCAGCCCCAGGGGGTTCTGCAGGCACAGTCGGTGAAGGGTGGCTGGGTGAGCGGGGCAGAAGATGGGCTAGGGCTTTCACCAATGAAGAGGACCAGCCTACAAGTACAGCAAGAATGCGCACGGAAGATGAAGCATGGCGGCGAGCAGAAGAAGAAGAAGAAAATGCTGGGGTTGACAAAAGATCTCCAAGCAGACAGCCAGGGGGTAGGGAAAGGCGGGAGTGGGAGGGGACCTACGAAGACTTCAGCGAAGGCCAAACGGCCAGAAGACGCCAGGCTCTGCTTTGGCACAGAAACAAACTCTTCGGAAACCCAAGCACCTACTACCCCTGGTTTGAGCCGACAGAGCACTACTCTTTCCGAGATGTGTCTCTTGAGCAGAACAACCAGATCGGGGTCATTGAAGAGGCTTCGGCATTGCGCTGGAGGAGTGTGGGAGCTGGAACCCATTCTGTTTGAAGAGGTGGCAATGAAAATAGCGGCAGTTTTGAATCGGCTCTCAGAGACAAGCTGGGAGTGCAATGCAGACAGCCTTGGGCAGGCCTTGTCATCCTCAAAATACTGCGAGTTGCACACAGGCGCATGTGTCCACATCCTAACAAGAGCCTGGGATCCTGAACATCTTCGCGCTGCTTTGACAAGCTGCTGGCCGCTATGCAGAGCGATGAGAAAATTGACCTGGAAAATACCACATTCCAGCTGCTGCTAGCCCCACCACGGCCAGGTTGGCTGGAGAAACGAGAGAGCAGCATGAAGAGATACTGGAGGAAGCATCGAAGCCGACGCCAAGGTGGCCCAGCGCCCATAAAGGTCCCATCCAAGAAGAAGCAAAGATTCGGAGTCAGGTGGCAGAGAGGCGCAACAGGCCGTAACACCTTTGATTTGGAGAAGTGGCTGCAGAGCCATCGCTCAGCACATAACCCTAGCCTCTTCCTCAAAGGTCGCTGGGTGAAGAGAGCCTTCCAAAACATGTGCGGGATTCTAGCTTTGGTTGATGGGGCGTGGTTTGCCAATCAGGTGGAAAAGCCAACAGCTAAGGCCATTGCACGGTGGGGGAACTCGCAACAGAGGCTTCAACAAGACCTTGGACCTAGCAGGGCGCTTGGGTGGTAGAAAATGTCAGCTGGCCTCTTTCACAGAAGACGAGATTGCACAGGCAGCTGCAATCCTGGTTGAAGAAGACAGGGACCTGAACAATCGCCTCTGTCTGCAGCCCATGCCCACCATCAAGGACCATTGGAAAAGCCAAGAGGCTGAAAAACATAGACATTCTTCTTCATGAAGGGCATGCCTATGTAATAAGAAGCCTGGCTGTCTTTCTGGGTGGAGGATTCCTGCCTCCTGCTGCTGGAAAAACAAAAGCGATGACAACCGAAACTCAATGCCCAGCAGCATCCTGCAGATACTGCTTTCACCCCAGCTGCAGAAACATAGGGCTTTTGCCTGAGAAAGGTGCGGCCTAGGCGGTGCTCATGTCTGCATGACATCCCCTCCTCACAGCAACCTGCCCTCCAAAGTCACCTCCCAGAATGCTGGGGTGCCTCCACCAGCACGGTGCACAGACTGTCTGTAGCTGCATGGAGAATTAACAAGCCACACTCCTGTGTCTCTTACCTTCCTGCTCCACATGGGTCAGCTCCCATACAGCATTCAAAAGGGGTGTTGGTGAAGACTAATGAAAGCGACCTAGAGATGGGGATGGTG
>JASANA010004441.1:0-22160 GCA_030248095.1 Ptycholaimellus sp. GST1_10
TTCGCCGTCGCCTACGGCGACTATATGGAAACAGCTACAGAAACTATCAATGACTATAATTTCAAATTTTATGGGTAAAAGCATCCGGCATCCACCGCCCTAGATGGGAGGATTGGGTGAGCCTAAATAAGCCTGTAAAAGCATTTGGCATCCACTGCCCTACATGGGAGAATTGGGTGAGCCTAAATAAGCCTGTAAAAGCATTTGGCATCCACTGCCCTTCATGGGAGAATTGGGTGAGCCTAAATAGGCCTGTAAAAGCATCTGGCATCCACCGCCCTGCATGGGAGGATTGGGTGAGCCTAAATAGGCCTGTAAAAGCATCTGGCATCCACCACCATACATGGGAGGATTGGGTGAGCCTAAATAGGCCTGTAAAAGCATCTGGCATCCACCGCCCTGCATGGGAGGATTGGGTGAGCCTAAATAGGCCTGTAAAAGCATCTGGCCTCCACCACCATACATGGGAGGATTGGGTGAGCCTAAATAGGCTTGTAAAAGCATCTGGCATCCACCGCCCTACATGGGAGGATTGGGTGAGCCTAAATAGGCCTGTAAAAGCATCTGGCATCCACCGCCCTGCATGGGAGGATTGGGTGAGCCTAAATAGGCCTGTAAAAGCATCTGGCCTCCACCACCATACATGGGAGGATTGGGTGAGCCTAAATAGGCCTGTAAAAGCATCTGGCATCCACCACCCTACATGGGAGGATTGGGTGAGCCTAAATAGGCCTGTAAAAGCATCTGGCATCCACCACCCTACATGGGAGGATTGGGTGAGCCTAAATAGGCCTGTAAAAGCATCTGGCATCCACCACCCTACATGGGAGGATTGGGTGAGCCTAAATAGGCCTGTAAAAGCATCTGGCATCCACCGCCCTACATGGGAGGATTGGGTGAGCCTAAATAGGCCTGTAAAAGCATCTGGCATCCACCGCCCTACATGTGAGGATTGGGTGAGCCTAAATAGGCCTGTAAAAGCATCTGGCATCCACCGCCCTACATGGGAGGATTGGGTGAGCCTAAATAGGCCTGTAAAAGCATCTGGCATCCACCACCCTACATGGGAGGATTGGGTGAGCCTAAATAGGCCTGTAAAAGCATCTGGCATCCACCGCCCTACATGTGAGAATTGGGTGAGCCTAAATAGGCCTGTAAAAGCATCTGGCATCCACTGCCCTACATGTGAGGATTGGGTGAGCCTAAATAGGCCTGTAAAAGCATCTGGCATCCACCGCCCTACATGGTATGATTGGGTGAGCCTTAATAGGCCTGTAAAAGCATCTGGCATCCACCGTCCTACATGGGAGGATTGGGTGAGCCTAAATTGGCCTGTAAAAGCATCTGGCATCCATTGCCCTACATGGGAGGATTGGGTGAGCCTAAATAGGCCTGTAAAAGCATCTGGCATCCACTGCCCTAATTTGCTTACTTGAATATCCACTGAAACATGGGAGAATTGGGTGAGCCTAAATAGGCCTGCAAAAGCATCCAGCATCCACCGCCCTACTTTGCTTACTTGAATATCCACTGAAACAATCTGGGGGGCAATCTGGTGATACAAGAAGGCAAATGGTTGGGGGGGCAATGGATTGGAGGAATATAGGAATTATTTGGGCTGCATGGATCCCGCTACGCGGGTGCTCAGCTATTTTCATGCATAAGCCTCTTTTTTTGGTCTACTGACTCTTTTAGGATATCCCCACCCTGTGACCAAATTACAGCCACACCAAATGAATGCATCAGCAAACACCTGGCTGTCCTCGAGGGACTTCAAAGATTAGGCAATCAACCCAACAAAGGTTAGATCGCCAAAGAAGGATACAAAATTGCTGTGCTCTATGAAAGGTTATGAATACTGAGTGCAACCTCGCCACAGTGAGTAGCTTCCCAAAACTGCGCAGTTCCAAAACATTGATAAAACTCACTTTTTTGATGTTTTGAGCACATTCCCATGCTCAAATCAAGCTGATTAACTCAGAATCGTGTTCCCCAACCCTGATTTACCCAAAAACACTCTCACCTCCTCACAGGAATCTTCCCTCATGGCGCCCAAAATGCTAACGGACAAGACAGGCTCCTCTATTATATATATGGATTTCCATAAAAAACATGTAATAATATTGGTCAGCATATCGGCGAAGCTAGCAAGGTGTGGGCGGAGTCCCATTCAATCGCCAAGCGCTGCACATTCATGGATATCATTGGAAACCATCTGAGAGCATCCTAAAGATGACAGCAAGTATTAGGTGACATGTTATTTATAAGATTGTCGACGACTTTCACACGTGGCGTGCTCCACCTCCGCTTTCCTGATTCCGTCCACCTAGACAGAACACACTTCTCCATCCTCACCAATTATCAGGTTGATTAGGTTTCTAATAGGTTTCTAATAGCAAAAGAGGAATTAATGTTTACTAATTGTTTTGTAAAGTAATTGGAATGAATATTTTTGAACTGCCGCCCAGGACTAGGCCTGGGAGGCACTACTAAGGATTCACCTGTATTTGACCTTTGAGGCTATATATATATACACCTATGTAAACATGAAATTCTCAATGGTTTCTCTACCGAATTGGTCCATTTTTTCAGAGGATGTTGGGAAAGTTGGCCGCATGAAGCCCTGATTTTGGAACTTGGCGGAAATCATTTGTTTTTGGCCATTTCCAGTGTTTATTTGTTCTGATTTTGGGGCCCAATAGGTAAATTTTGAGGCGGAACACAAATCTAGCCATAAAAATGGCAATTTTCCCAATCTTACACAAATACAGTAGCCTGATATTTCAAAAACCAAAATTGATATTTTGACATTTTCCCTAATAAATCGCTTTAATTTTGGGCCTGTAGGTAAATTTATGTTTTTTTATTTCAGGTAAAACTTAGGCTTTGTCTTAGCCTTAGGCTTACACACATGGGCGGCAGTTCAACAAATGGGCTCAACTGGCTATCCAGAATTAAGCCCCATGTTATACTAGTTATGAAATGAAGTCTCTGTTAGAAGTGAAACTGTTAGAAGTTTGCTCTCTGTTACTAAGTGAAAATTTGCCTAAGCTTTTCTCGGAGGCCCGCTGGGTGTGGATGTGGGAGAGGCCGGGTGAGGTCGCCGTTTTCCAGGGGGCCCATTCATCCACTCATTGAGCTCCCCGCTTTCACGGACCTCATTGGCTGAGAAGCACTGGCCGTCTGATAGCACTTTGAAGATGCGACTCAGCTGTCAGTCTGGCGCGCTTGGGCTCAACTTCTGCAAACGACAATGTCCTTCCTGGACTAGGCACTGTGCACCGTGTATGTCCTCGTACCGCATAGAGGTCTCCATCGCAGGAATAGAGCAAACTGCTAAAGCTCTTGGCTCGAAGGAGACGACGTCACCTCGGAAAAAGCGCGGTCGTCCCTGGCTCTCGGTCTGGTCGTGCACAGCAATGGCTGTGTGACTACCCAGTATTTCTGCCCTGTGAAATGATTTCTTCTTAGCCCAATATTAATGAAAAGACTGAAATGCATACAATTGCTGAAGCTGACAATGACGCCTTTGCCCTTGCCAGGGCGCCAGTTTGCCACATAACCGAAGTGGGTTCCAGGTATCTTTGCCGATCGAGACAATTTCACTCTTCTCAACCTCTTTAAACCCGGCATAACATTCCTTAAAATGGAGTTTGAAAGCGGGTCGCGATGGAGGTGAGGCTTGCGACATTGAAGGGCAGATTTGCCATTACCGAGCAATTCCTCCCGCCTCTTCTATCAATACTGCTCAGTCGCCTGCCAATACCAACTTAAGATCAGATAAGGCACAATCTAAGTGCTCAACATAATGTATCTGTACCAGGGTTGCCGCACTTACCAATTTCTTACAGAATAAAATCAGAATAAAATCTGGCCTCCAAAATTTATAGAATAAAATAAAAAAATATCTCCCCCCCAATATATAAAAAAATAAAAAAAATATTCCATAAATATAATATATTCTTTTATAAAAAACACTCTCCCCCTCAATCATTTTACCTTAAAGACACCCTACACCCCCAATCAAAACACCTACATCAGAACACCCTTACCCCCTTATACTTTACTTTTTTTTTCCCGCCGCGCAGACTGCTGCATTGATCTTGGACACCTGAAAATGTCTAACAATGAAAATGTCACCAACAACACAGAATCCCACCAGCACAAAAAGCAGAACCCCCTTAAAAACCAAAAAATTTGCCCCCCCCCTCCCCCCCCCCCCCCCCCCCCCCCCCACCCCTTCCCCCCCCCCCCCCCCCCCGCCCGACCCCCACCCCCCCCCCCAAATGACAGTCCACAGGCTTAGGTTTTGAAAGTGTCTTGCCTAATGGTGGGGCGCAGGGCACACACATTGCCTGACACATCAAGCACACACAAATTTACTATCTACACTTGCTTGACATGTGTAAGGTCAAACCAAGACAAAGCATCGCTCGGGGGCCAGGCATTGCCTTAATCAGGTGTTACCTGAATCAGGTGTTACCTGAATCAGGTGTTACCTGATTCAGGTGTTACCTGATTCAGGTGTTACCTGGCCCCAGGTAATGTCGGGGGTGTAGATTCTGTAAGGATTTTGAACCATATATTTTATAAATATTCTGCAAGGAATTCTTACAGAATAAAATCGGAATATAATCTGGCCTTCAAAATTTATAGAATAAAATCGGAATAAAATCTGCCAATTTCTGAAATTACAGAATTCATGGATTCTAGATTTTGAGAATACAGAATAAAATATTCTCTAAAGATTCCGGCAACCCTGATCTGTACCATCGGCAGGCCTAGTAGTAGATGTATTTCTTTGACTTTATACTCGGGCTAATCGAATTTATGGAAGAAAAGAGATTCACATTTGGCCTGCCGATGGTACCAGATATTTCTCCCACTTTTAATATAGTATAAAATGTATAAATAAAAATTTTATATTGTTGCTTATATATTAATATATATTAAGATATTATTGGACAAAAAAATAAAAAAAATAAAAAATAAACTTATTAAAAATATAACGAAAAGAAAATATTCGAAAATAAAAATACAATGCAAATTTATTGGCAAACTAACATATTTTTGTGAAATTTTCATGATTTATATTTAGGGCTATCATGTTTTGGGAGAAAAGAGCTTCAATTTTGGCCTGTCAATGGTACCAGTTGTTTTCTCAGCATTAAATATACAAAATTTAAAATGAATGCCTGATAAGGATTCGACCCTGCCAGTTTCATCCAGCTGCCCAATCGATTAGACCGCTACACCACTAGTGCATATGGCACCTTTGTTTAACTGAAGACTTATGAATAATAAATAAATATATAAGGCCCAGAAACCCGGGGAGGGGAGCTGGGGGGAAGAAATGAATACCTACTCTCATTTCAAGAATAGATGCGGAGGAGAAAGGAGGAGGAGGAGGAGAAGGAGGAGTTCGGACAAATGGTTTTGAGTGATTTTCTCACAAATTCGGCCACTTTTTGATGATTTCTCGCGAGTTTTGGTCAATTAGATGATGCTCTTTCCAATGGAAAAAGAGGAACAAGAGGGACAAGAGCTTTCTCTAAGGAACAAGAGCCTTATCAATTTTAAGATCTAGCAATAACCCTTAAAACGTACACCTGGGTCGAAAAGAGGGGCTGGGCGCTGACACTTTGTTAAAGCTCCGTTCGCGCCAGCCCAATAAGTGCAACCGTGAAAATAAGAAAGATAATAGCAAAAACCATTGAATCAAAGATCTACAATTTCCCTATTTAGAAGCTAAATCTGGATAAAATAAACTTGCCTCTGTCTCGGCTCCCAGGCGGGCAGGAGAGGGCTCAACGTCGCCCTGGATTTGGGCCTCCTACAGATAAGTTTCTCAGTGTTGGCGGGCTGGGACTCGGCGGGCTGGGGCTAAACTGCGGCGGGACCCATCCTTGGTAGTCGGTCAAGCAGCAAGTTGTCATCCCAAGTTTCATTCACAGCTGCCGCTGCCTCCGTCAGTCCTGAATCCGCCTGTTAATAGGCCTTGTATGGATATGCAATGCGTGAGCGATAACCAGAAGCTTGTGCGTAGCTCTACGTCCTGGAGAAACAGATGTCCGCTCTCGTCTGGGCCGGGCTGTGGAGATTTGTTCATGATCCTGTGTTGCAGCCGATGGGCGATGGAGTTGGGCGTGGCAAGATGAGGATGGTTGAAGCCGAGATTTCCAGCCGCCATACAAGTGCAGTTTCCGCCTCTCAATTCCAGGCTTGAGAGGCGCCTGCCAAAACCAACTGAAGATCAGTTTCACCATCCGCCTTTCATTTTCTCATTAAGAAGCAGAATCTGATAGACTCGAGACAGACTGCAAAGGGTGATGGTCAGTTCCAAAAATCGAAGGTGTCCCGGTTCAAATGAATTTGTGCCAGCTATTAAGGCAATTTAGTTGCCATGTCTGTGCAACTAACCGTTTCTCAAAATATGGCTTCGTTGGAGAGAAATGGCCTATTTTGTAACATGCACTTTTTTAGGGTCTGCAAACCTGGAATTTCAGTTTTTTGAAAATTTTGTTTAAGAAATTTTGCATTAGTTTTGACTATTATATATCAAATGAGAGGTAATTGTATGACAAAAATGATGGTGCATTCAAATTTATGTTTTTGACCGCGGAGCGGCCCGAAGGGCCGCTCCGCGGTCTATAGAGGTTACTCAACTTTTGTCCTCATATATACTCTTTTCGACCTAGGTGTATGTTTTCGGGGTTATTGCTAGATCTCAATTTTGATAAGGCTGTTGCTCGTCACATAAAGCTACAATTGCTTTAATTCTTTTTGCAATGGAAAGAGCAACATCGAATTGACTATAGTTTATCTTTTGACTTTTGCAAAAAACTATTTGTTTTACTATGAAAAATGCAAAAAACCATTTGTCCGAACTCCTCCTCCTCCTCCTCCTCCTCCTTCTTCTTCTTCTCCACATCTATTCAATGGACGATAGTAGGTATTCAGTTCTTCCCCCCACCACCCTTCCCCGGGTCACTGGGCCTCATGTATTTAGCTCTTCAGTTAATCTAAGTAGCCATATGCGCCAGTGGCATAGTGGTGTAAGCAATTGGGCTGATGGATGAAAGTGGAAGGTTCGAATCCTTGGCAGTCATTCATTTTTATTTTTGTGCATTATAATAGTTGGGAAAACAACTGGTACCATCGCCAGGCCAAAAATAAAACTATTTTTCCTGCAAAAATCGATTGGCCTAAGTATAAGTCAAGAAAATTTCTCAAAAAAATAAGTTGCTGATAAGTTTGCATTGTATTTTTCAATTTTAAATATTTTTTTTGTTATATTTTTTGAACAAGTTTTTTTTATTTATTATTCTTTATATATCGAATAAAATATAAATTAAATATTTAACCAACAATATAAAATTAGAATTTATACATTTTATACTATATTAAAAGTGGAAGAAATATATGGTACCATCGGCAGGCCAAATGTGGGTCTCTTTTCTCCAAATTTTGTAATTTCCTCGAGCAAAAAGCCAAGGAAATACATCTACTACTAGTGGAATCTGCTGCGTCATCTGCATTTTGTTTTTGGGCGCGCATGGAAAGAGACACTGAACTGCGCGCCAAAAACAAAATGCAACTGTCCAAGCAGCAGATTCCACTAGTAGTAGATGTATTTCCTTGGCTTTTTGCTCGAGGAAATTACAAAATTTGGAGAAAAGAGACCCACAATTAGCCTGCCGATGGTACCATATATATATATATATATATGTTCCTGGAAATGCTGGGAACGGGCGAATTCTCAACGGATTGGGACAAACTTTTTTTTTCCTGAAAGTTAATGCTATTTTAGGAAGATCTGGAGGGGTAGACCCGGAATTTGAGCATTTGAAACATTACTTTTTTGGGTAGAAAGGTTGAAAAATGGGGTATGCTGTAAAATGCTCAATTCTCAACGGATTTTGACAAACTTTTTTTTCCTGAAAGGTAAAAATATTTTAGGAAGATCTGGAGGGGTGGAACTGATCCCGGAGCATTTGAAACATTACTTTTTTGGGTAGAACTTTTGATAAACGGGGTATGTTGAGAAATGGCGAATTCTCAACGGATTTGGACAAACTTTTTTTTTGCTGAAAGGTAATAACATTTTAGTAAGATCTGGAGGGGTGGAACTGGTCCCGGAGCATTTGAAACATTACTTTTTTGGGTAGAAAGTTTGAAAAATGGGCTATGTTGAAAAATGGCGAATTCTCAACGGATTTGGACAAACTTTTTTTTTGCTGAAAGGTAATAACATTTTAGGAAGATCTGGAGGGGTGGAACTGGTCCCGGAGCATAGGAAACATAACTTTTTTGGGTAGAAATTTTGAAAAATGGGGTCGGTTGAGAAATGGCGAATACTCAATGGATTTGGACAAACTTTTTTTTTGCTTAAAGGTAATTAAATTTCAAGAATATCTGGAGGGGTGGAATTGGTCCCGAAGCATTTAAAACATTACTTTTCTGGGTAGAAAGTTAGAAAATTGCAATATGCGGTTTTTGCACTGTAGTACCTGAAGTCTTAAGAATTGCACAGAAGAGTTGCTTTTTTTGTTCACTAGTCTTATATTTCGATTCTAAATATGTGCTTACTTTTGAAATTGGTTGAGAAACCACAGGCTAGATTTTTGAGTTGCAAAGTATCATATAAAGGATGCGCTCCGCGGTCACCTATTGCGCTTTGCGCCATATACTTGTTACTTTAAAGAAAAACCGAAAATTCAAAAAATCTAAAATTTCGAATTTTCAAATTTTGCGCTAAAAAACTATAACCACGTTAAAATTGAGGTTCTCGCGGTCATTTTGGTATATCATACTTGTGGTTTGGCTTAGTTACACATGTTATTTTTTTCACTTGAAAATTTGTACTCACTGATTGGCCCCATGTTAAAGCATAGGCAAAATTTTCGGAAAAAAATTTTTGTCTCAGATTTCCAATTTTACTACCCAAATATCTTCATTAGGTCCCAATACACCCTACTGCCACATTGGTTTTACAAGTTTTAGGTCAAAATGGGTCATTCCTGAATCGACTATTTCCTATGCTTAAGCATAGGGTTTCTCATATTACTCTCCCATTTCAGCAAGTTTTGGGCCATAACCTGGCTAAAACTTATTCAAATTCAACAAATTTTTGGTTCACTGAAAGGCCAGAACCTCTTTGTTCGATTCTAAGTCAAATGTAGATGTGTGAAATGTACACAGGGTGCATGGCATTCAAGTTTGTACAGAGATGGCAACTAAATTGCCTTAATAGCTGGCACAAACTCAATTGAACCGGGACACCTTCGATTTTTCAGTGACCATCAGACTGACCATCAGCTTCAAACCATCAGCTGACCTGACCATCAGCTTTTTGAGTCTATCAGATTCTGCTTCTTAAAACGCTGCTCTAAGCTTTCGGCTGCAAAGGAAGCGGGTGAAAAAAACCAGGTGAGGCGAGCCAGCTCAGCTTCTTCGGCGAGGCGAACATTTGGAGACCGAGCAGTGATAAGCTCTCCCTCCGTCGTGGGGCTTGGCGCAGAGAGCAGAAGCACGTCCTGCACAGAGAAACCGTCCGGAGGCGCCCACTGCTCTGCGCGCTGCATGGCCACATCAGCTTGTAGGAGATCTTCCAATACTTTTTCGAGCCACAGCTCCTCCGTCATCCTACTGTAGCTGAGTCGGAAGAAAGCCACCAGCTTAGCCTCCGCCATTCCATCCAAGGCACGGAAGGCCGATACACAAGGTGCCGCTTTTTCTCAGGAGGATGATCGCTGCGCGATCACCTTGCTTTGGGAACAATCCAATGACTAAGCTATCGGTTAGCAGCAGTTTTGCTATAGAGCTTCTGCAAAAGTGTTGTCAATTTAAAAAAGCTTTAGTGAGACGGGTGAATGTCTCGGAAACGTCCTTGCCGAAAAATTATGACCCCCCTTTTTATATTTTTTTCCGAAATTCTAAGACTTTTTAATTCTAAGACTTATTTTAATTCTAATTTTAATTCTAAGACTTATTCTAGTTTTTGTTTTGTCTTCAATTTTTGACTAAATAATGGTATTTGTGAACTTTACTAAATCATTTTTTAGACTCTTACAGAAAAAGCAAGTTGAAGCAAGAAAAATAAAAAATTAATCATATTGCAAATGCGAGCAAAGTTTAACTTTACTTTAGCTAATTTCAATTTAATTTCAATTGTGTTTGTTTTATATAGTTCAACCTCATTTAGTAAACATACAATTTCATCATGACTAAAAATTCTGAAAAATTTCGTCGATTTAACTTCAAAGCATTTAATTACACATTTTAACATTTTTTTATTTCACTTGTTATATTTTCTATACTATCATTTACTAATTTTTGACACCAACACAAGTTTCAGGGGGTATCCAGGCTTTACAACAAGATTTTTGCAAAATTTCAAGAATGGTACTTTGATTTATTTGAAAAAGTACCAATTTTTGTTGATTAGTAGCATTTTAATGTTCTGGCCAAAGAATTTGCAAAAATCTTGTTGTAGTGCCCTGATACCCCCTTGAAATTTGTCTACAATGGTACCCTGCATCGAAGCACATTCGCTAAGAAACATCTGGCACCCTTACGAACGGGTATTTTCGTTGGTTGAGGTTGGCTGGCTGCAGGAATTCTCCTCCCCCCTCCTCCTACAATCATTTTTTCAGAGAGCTGCTTTTATGAGAATTTGGCAGTTTCGCACCTTGATTTGCGAAAGAAGCTCTCCCCGCTGATTTCGGACCGTTGCTTGGGTATGGCTTATGCTTTAAACTAAAAAATGATTAGAAAAAAATGATTAGCAAAAATTACCAACTTTGCCTAACTCCTAGAGAGCCGTTCTTTCGCAGTTCTTCCTTGGCCTCCTTGATTTTGGAGCAGCCGGATAACGGAAAGGCTTTGGTCGGCAAACTACTTCTTCACTTGTTTTAAAGAGAATGCTGCAAAAGTTTAAAGAGAAAACTGCAAGGGCCATTGCGCAGTAATGAAAAACATCTGTTCATGATGTTGAGGCATACAAACATAACCGTTTCAATTGGACAGTGTAACAATAACATTGGAAATTTTGGCATTGCAAATAAGCAGTGTAGCGGTAACATTGGCAATTTCAAAGGAGTATTCAAAGTAATCGTGGGATGATGAATTTCTATCTGCATGCGAACTCAGTTTCGGCTCTTACCTTATTGACCTGCTTATTTTAACAGCAATAGGATGGGCAATCGGCAAAATACATATTGCCGAAACGTATTGCCAAAAAAAATCAGGGTCTACAACAAGACGCGTTGCTATTGAGCATTTCACGCAATTAATTCTTCAAATATTTTATCTCAACGGGAGGATTTAGATAGAACTTTTTAGACTAGACACGACATTCTAGACAAAGCATAAAAGACTTCTAAACAAGAAATATTTTTTGCGCGGCCGAAGGCCGGCTGCCGCGGAGGGCAGGGCAGTCAGAGCTCCGTAGGCCGGAGGGCATGGGTGCGGAGGCCCCGGAGCGTAGCCTAGCATGCGAAGCATGCTAGGCAAAGCGTAGGGGCCGTAGCACCCGTGCCCGGAGGCCGGAGGAGCTCTGGCGCCCTGCCCGAAGCGGCGGGCGGCCAAGGCCAGCTTAAGCAGTTACCCCATTTTTGCGTCCGTCTGTCCGCATATATATATATATATATATATATATATATATATGTGTCCCAGGCCCGTACTCCGCGGTTTTTCAACGAAATTGGCTGATTTTTTGCATGAAGGTCCACCTAGGCGGTGCCTCGGGACCATTTTTGGTGCTTGGCGTAATTTTTTGAATTTCGCCCAAAACTCAATTTTTTGATGTTTCAAAACACTAAAAATCGTAAATCACTGGTTTTTCCATGAAATTAGCTGAAATTTTGCAGGAAAGTCCGTCTTGGTGATGCCTTGGCACCATTATTAGGGCTTGGCAAAATTCTTCGATTTTCACCCAAAACTCAATTTTTTGATGTTTCAAAATGCAAAAAATCGTAAATCACTGGTTTTTCAATGAATTTTGTTGATTTTTGGCAGATACGTCCGTCAAAGTAATATCTTGAAGCTGGCAAGAGGAAATTTTGAAATATTTATTATTTATTGATTTATAGTCAAAAACCCAAAATCTTGATGTTTCAAAAATTTGAACAAGCATAAGTCCATGGTTTTTCAATAAAATTAGCTGATTTTTGGTATCTACGTCCGTGGAAGTAATATCTTAAAGCTGGCAAAAGGAATTTTTGAAATAATTAGTATTTCTCGATTTATAGTTAAAAGCCAAAATCTTGATGTTTCAAAAATCGAAACATGTATAATTCATGGTTTTTTCACTGAAATCTTTTGAATTTTGGCATGCATTTTCATCTAGGTGGTGTCTTGAGGTAAGGCCGCGCATCTTGGCAACCGCCGAGAATACCTTGTTTTCAAAAAATTTAGGCCCTCCATATCACGACTTTACGTCCAGCCATATCAAGCCCCATGCCTTGCCGTCTACAGCATTCATGTTTTCTTTTTGCACTATACAAATTTTTCTCTTCACTTCGTTTTTTATGCTTTTTACAAGATTTTTGAAATTTTAATTTTTACCTTACTGTGCTCTTGGCAGAATTAGGTTATCATGAACTCTGTATAGTATTCAATTGTTGAATATTTCATTTACTTAATATTGATAGTGTCTAGAAGTCTAAATTGTATCCATAATGTGGTGACTATATTTCGCTTAAAATTTCATGGTTAGTTGAAAGCAAATCAATCGGTTTTATATATCCTAATCATAGTAGTAATATTCAAAGGCAGAAATCGACGAAACAATATTTCAATGAAGGAACTATCAAAGTAAAGTCATAGATGTTTAACAGTAGCACTAATCAGGAAGCGAGCAATTGGTGATGGCTAGTAGATGGAGAAGGCGGCAAGTTTTGATTGCTACTCGAACGCAGATTGGGCTGGCCATGGAGCGACTGCACTCTGAGCAACAATCAAAAAGTGCCCTTCCTCCTCGTTCCACTCCACTCCTCCCGTCCAGGCCTCAGATCTGGTGCTTAGCAGAAACGGCGGAGAGGCGAGCATGAGTGTCGGGCAGGGCAGCGTGAGGTTCTGAGCTACTGGGCGCTGTGCCGGGGCCGCTTTTATACCCCGGACAGGGGGCGGTCCTCTTGAGCGTAGGCAGAGAGAGAGAGACTGGAGCTGCCGACACCGCCTACCCTCTTCACCCCTAATCCCGCTCCCGACGCACATGCCCTGCATCCATAGCCACGCTTCTCCCCCCTTTCCTGCCCACAAGTGTCTCCCTGCCACTGTGGGGTGGGGCGAGTGGAGGGGATGGGGTAGAGAGGTGGAGAGATGTGAGAGGGTGGTATGTGTGTCAGGTGTGGAGGGCATTAGCTGGGTATGGGGAGTGGGGCAGGGGCCAACCAGAGCTGCTCATCCGCCCTCCAGCCGTCGCTGCCTTCAGCCATGCCTCGAGGAGCCGAAGCGCAAGCAGGCCGATATTCTATGCCCCATGAGTAATGCTTTGCCAGAGATCGTCTTCCCCGCCTCCGCGCTCGATGCAGCCTCCATCTTCAAACGTCGTCTCCTCTTCCCTCCCCCCTCTTCACCTACTCCTCGTCCTCTTTCCCACTCCCTTACACTCACAAACTGTCCGCAAACTCACCTTGTTCACTCAAAGCGATGTCCAACTGTAATTTCGTCAGCAATGATGGTTGGACTGACAAGCTCATAGATGTCGTCGGCTCTATTTGATGCTCATTTCACGGCTGTGTCCAAGTTCGTGAAGGTGGGGGGCGAAGAATGGGAGTAAGGTTGGAAAAGAATGGGGAAAGGGCAAGCTTATTGGCACTTTGGGCAATTCCAAGGCCCATTTGGGGGAGAGGGGGGAAGGGCTCTGGCCATCTACCACGGCTCCCCCTCTCTCCAACCCCTCCCCGCTCTATCCTGCGCCCTGGCCCTCTCTCTCTACCCTGCCCTGCCCTGCCCCACTTTGGCCTAAGCTCCCCTTCCAGTGCTCTCTCGCAGAGGGCCGCAATATAGACCCTTGAAAGAAGCCTGAAAGAGCTATCCTGCCTCCAATTCTCTCAAGTCCATGAGGAACTCTACAGCCTTCCAATTAACCTTACAGTGTAATGCAAACAGCTAAATCTATTGTAGTTTCTGCCCTGTTTACGAATGCTGTGCAAATAAAGAAGCTGCTTTGCAAGTTGCGGCGATGACGCTAGTGATGCGTTTTCTCGCACAACTTAAAATGTGACCTTTTTAATTACATACTTGCGTGATCATAATGAGCCAAAAGCAGCTCAGGCTTATGCTTCATTCCAAATAATCTTGTTGTGCTTTCCCAGCTGATATCGCTCCTTTTTCTATCGGAAACATTTACGACGAAAGACAAATTATGTGTCCACGACACTAGGCAGGCTTTTGAGAGTAGCTGACGCAGCTCGAGCCATGTGATGGCGGGGTAGGGAATGAAAATATGAGTGAGAGGTTGTAGGATGGGGTGGTAGGAGAGGGTGCGTGGAAGGGATTAGAATAGGACGATTGGTGCGAGTGCTGGGCTCTGCAGGTCTGTAGAGAAGGAGAGACGGAAGGGAGGGAGGCGGGTGCAGCAGTGAAGATTGCCAGCTTTCGCCCTCTTCATTAACACCCTCCTTCTCTCTCTGCCCCTCCCCGCTTCAATGAAGCTGCATTAGAGCTTGCCTCGCCCTTCCCAGCTCACCTTAGCTCGCCTCACCTTCGCCCAGTCCCTCAAAACTGCCCTCCCTTGTCCTGAGCCCCAGGAGAGCAGATAGGAGAGTAGATGGCCTCGTGGAAGCTGGTTACGAGGGGGCTGGCTGTGCAGCCTTCTTCCTGCCCAGCCATTCTCAAACCCCCCAGGCCAAACGCCTCAACAGCTGGTCCTCATTCATTGCCTTCATTAGCCCTAGGACCAGCGCCCCAAAAAGCTCCTCCAGCCACACTACTCCAGCCAAGCCCAGGCGGCCCTCCATCTTTCCCTTCCCCACCACAACTCCTTTTCACCCTTTGCCCACGCGCTCTCAGCTGAAAGCGGCCGACTTTTCGCCCCGACGCAAAGCGTGGAGCTAGAAATTAGGGAGGCAGACTTTTGCTGCAGTCCTGTTGGGCGGGCGGGATTGCGCAGTTGGCGATGAGGAGGTGGAGAGAGGGGGAGGTGGAGGTGGGGAGAGAGGGGCAGGGTGAAAGAGAGGACTCCGAAGCAGCCCTTCTCCCATTTTCCTATCAACTATTCACCGATCCTCTTTCCCCTCCCGCCTGCTTACAAATTGTCCCCGTTTTGCGGAAGATTTTATCGGGTATTGCAGCGGTGGCATAAGGCGAGTCTTTTGTTTCGGGTATTCCTCAGAGAGGCATATGTCAGATGGCTGTGGCACAGGCTGGCCCGGAGAGACTCTCCCTCCCTTGTGCGTAAGAGGGCGAAGGGAAGGGTTGATGGAGTAGCAAAGGGAGAAAAGCGGCCTATGAGAAGAGACAACGAGATTTCCATGCCCAGGCGAGCACTGAATTAGACAGGCCCTGTTTGTCTTCCTCCGCCTCTCTCCTGCTCAGCTTCTTGCCAGGCTCAGTCCTTCCCCTTTCACTCTCCTTCTCCCCAAGGCCCCAACGCCCTCTCTTCCACCTCATCCCCTAACCGCATCCCAGTCCTTTCTCTTACGAGCAATTGGGGTGCGTGGGGACAGAGAGTTGGACTGAGGACTGGCGGGTGCGCTTCGTTTTATGCCCCTCCCTTCCCCCTCTCCACTTTTACCTCCCGCCCACTAAGCTTCCCGACTCTGCGTCGCCAATTCAATTCCCCGCCTCCTCCTCTCACCACTCCTCCCCCCACCCTCACCACCATCACCACCCCCTACCCCCAGCTTTATCTCCTCCCCACATCACTTCACTGCTAATGGCCAGGGCCAGCCCACACATTTTTCTCCCCCTCTCACCCAGCCACCTTTCAATTGGAGAATCCGTGAATAGAACCTGCGTCTTACTAAAGCCAGCAAATAAATAAAAGTATGGTGAATGGAGCGGAAGATTGGACAGTCCCCCCACCTTCCCCTACCCTTTGCTTTCATTGATCTCCATTTAGCTGCAAAGGGCAGAGCAAGAGCGGGGACCGACCTTTTCACCGCAATAATCTTCCACTCTTGATGGATGGTCGCATGCTCAGCTCCACTCATGCATCCTCATCCACCCCCTGCCCCGCCTCTCTATCGTCCCCGCCCCCTCACAGACTCATCATTCGACCGCTCAAAACCAGCTGCAGGGAAAATAGAGAAAGTAGAGAGGGAGAAGAGAGGGTGATGAATGGCTCGACGGGGGCGGTGGAGGAGGAGGAGTTGGTGATGCTGTCCACCAGTGAATGTGCCGTCGCCATCGTCATCTACACCGCCATCGCCCTAGCCGCCCTCGTATTCCATCCCTTCCTGTGCTCCTATGGGCGATAAGATATGCTCCAGGTGGGCAACAGCGTGGTGGTCTTCATCGTGGCCAAGTTCCGCCGCCTCCGCACCCCCACCAACCTCCTCATCCTCAACCTGGCCGCCGCCGACGTCCTGCTGGCCATCTTCTGCATCCCCTTCTCCTACCTCCCCAACCTCATCCTCGTTCCAGCCTAGCCTAGCCCTGTCCTCGCGAAAAAAGGGGGGCGGCTTTGGCAGACTTCCTGGCCCTTCGGGGCGCCGATGTGCAAGGTGATTCACTTCATCCAGATCCTGGCCGTGATGGGGACCTCGTACACCCTCATCGCCATCTCCTTCGACCGCTGCCTCGCCATCCTATTCCCTCTCAAACCCTCCCTCCGCCTCACCCACACCAAAGTACCTCCTCCTCCTCCTCCTCCTCCTCCTCCTTCTCATCTACAGTCTGGACTGCTCCAGGTGGGTATGGTGATAGCCGCCGTCTGGTTCCTCTCCGGCATCATCAGCCTGCCCGAGCTGGTGGCCCACGAACTGACGCTGCAGCAGCACGGGGATCACGCCGTCCTGGAATGCGAGTACGCCATCACATCATGGCTCATGGAGGAGAGTAAAGTGAAGAGGGGATGGGATGGGTAGGCTGAGCGCATGGGCGGTGGTGGAGAACGCGACGGGGCTGAGTCTGGACGACTACGGGGTCATCGTCTTCGGGCTCCAGTTCTGGGTCCCGCTTCTTGTCCTCATCGTCACCTACATCGGCATCGGGGTCGTCATCTGGCGCTCCCGAACACAGCCCGGTGCATCTGAGTCCTCTGCCTCCCACAGTCACAAGCATCAGCACGGCGACCGACGGGATGTCGCCATCAAGGCTAGCTACTCCAACGTTTCTTTATTTCGCTGTCAGTTTCACGAGGAAACTTTTACAGATGATCCTGATGATGCTGCTGATTACGGTTCTGTTCGTCGTTTGCTGGTTTCCTCAGGTTAGCGATATTTTTCTGACCACGATGTTTAAATAAAACAAGCATTGTTGCTAGAACATATTAATGAACTACCTCTACAACTTCGAAAGTGTTCACAATTACAAGTATATCTACCACGTATGGTGAGTTTTTATGCGTTTTCGGAAATGCCAAAGGTGGTGAGCATACTTGGTTAAAGGTGGGGCACGCACACGTTTGCCATGGCGCACTCCATCGTGAATCCCATCGTCTACGTGTGTCGCAATGCCAAGTTTCGCGAAGGCTTTGCCTACGTCTTCCGCTTCCTGCCTTTCGTCACCTACACCGTTCCCTCCTTCTCCAATCCCTCGCTTTCTATAAAATCAAGCAGCACCGCGTTCAGCCCAAAGCCCTGCAAGGCTTTCCTCGCGGTAAGCCTGCTGGAGGCCTGAGCACTCTTGGAATACCCTCTAGATAGAGATTGAATGCGTGAGCTGATGCCGTAGGGGCAGAGGGGCTGTTGAAAGGGCGTTTGAAGTTGTTGAAGGAGGGGCGGTTTGAGGGTTTTGAGCTGGAGGGTCGCTACCGGACGACGCTGAACTCCACGGTGCGTATGGGGGCGGCCTACATGCCGGTGCCCGTCCTGCGCAGCTCGGCCAAAGCTCGCTCTGAGACCGAGGACCCGGGCTCCCAGCGAGACGAAACCTCCGTCCTCATAGAGTCCGCCAGGAGTCGCGACCAAGCTGCCCACTTGTGACTCGTCCAACTCCATTCTTCCCTCGCCCTCCTCCTATTTTATTCCTTCGATGCTTTTTCAACAGCTGTACGCAACTTTTTTTGCGCCTGGCATTTCTTGAACTTCTATGCTCGGTTAAGACAAGGAAGTAAATGTGTCAGAAGCACTCGCAGCAACGCTTGTCAGAGAAATGAATACTTTTTTTGCATCGGATAACCTGACTCACAACGAAATGATTCGAACATGTAACGTGGATTAAAGAAAGAAATAGTTTGAAATATACATTTTGCTTATATCTGGGCTGTTTTTTCCGACACTCTTTCCTCAAGAAAAATCGATTTGCCAGACAAGATACTTTTTACAAAACTTAATTGTAATAGATTTGAGAAGGAGTCGTTGGGTCGCAGTTCGGGTCATTAAGACACACAATCTCACTTACTTGAGATGGTCTATGTGTGTTTCACTTCTGAAAAATGAAGCTTCTCCTATTCGTTTGACTTTGTCCAACAATCTAATGTAATATGCAGCAGATTTCAGTAAAAGGTAGTTTTATTTCTTTGACTTTTAACTTGGGGCATTTTCAATTTTGGGGGAAAGAGACTTATTTTTGGCTTGCCTATGGTACCAGATATTTCGCCGATAAATCACCTAAGTCGAAAAGAGGGGCTGTGTGCTTACTGTTCGCCTTGCTCCTTCGCGCCAGCCCACTTTGTCATAGTTTCTTGGAGAAGTTTTCCAATCAAATGTTCAATTTTTTCCTCTTCTAGCCTTCTATTTCACCTAACTCTGGCTGGTATTTTTTTTAAGAGTTTCCTCTCATAGCGACGTAAAAATGACATTTTCTATGCAAGAGACATGAAGGCATTGAATCTGTAATAAGCGAAAGCAATGAATGGAGTCAGTTCTCAGTGTAATAGCAGAGGGAAAAAGAGAAGTGAGGCATGATGGGAGCAGTGAAATGAAGGCGGTGCTTTTGGTCACCGGACTTTTCTTTCCAGGAGTGGTGCTGGAGTCGCAGCCTTTGGATGGTGGGCGAGGAAGTGGGAGAGCCAGCGCTCCTGAAGGGTGAGACGCCACACCTCCCAGCAGAAGCTCCGGCCAGCCTCCAGACAGGCCAGCAGGACCGGGCCCAGATTGGCGATGTGGGCCATGATCCTGTCCGTCCTGTACTTCTCCAGCTCCGGGCACCGGTTCAGCAGCTCCAGGATGAAGTTCTGCTTCGGATTGCATCCTGGATGTTAATCTGTTGAATTCAATTGACGCTGCATCGATCTTCGAAATTAAAACAGGCAAATTAGTAAAAACTTATTTTGTAAATTTTACAGCCATTCATACCTTTGCTGCTCAAAAATGCTGTACCAATCCAGAATACTAGGCTGGTAACCATTTATTCTCGCGAGAAATACAGCGTCAAAAATGAAGCAAAAATACTGAAAACAAGGATGCTGTACTTCTCGTGAGAATAAATGGCTACCAGCCCGGTATTTGTCTTAAAAAATTGTGAACTGCGGAGGTGAAGTTGGCGCAGACTAGTGGGCAAGGCCGGTGCAGAGAAATGCGATGGCCCCTTCATGGTGAGCTGGCGGATGGCGGCGTCCTTGAAGCCTGGCAGGTAGAGCAGGCTTTCCACACTGCCTTCCACGGACTCCAGCCGCTTCACCAGGCCGGGCAGCCAGGAGAGATGCTTATAGGATTCAGGAGCCGCGTAGACTTGGAGTCGATGCAGGCCAGTGCAGTTGGCCAACTGCTGTAGCTCCGGCAGCCGATGCACCCGCCGACGATCGGACCAGCCGATTCTCAGCTTCAGAGCCGTCAGCTGGCTCAGGTCCCATCGCCTGTTCGCTGCCTCCAGCATTTTGCGGTCCACAGTTTCGCCATCCCATGCACTCATCTGCAACACCAGCTGAGGGGCATTGATTAGCCTAAAGTGCAAAGCGCAAGTCTACCACGAAGTCATGGCCTTGGTCCTGGAGGGAGCGAAGAGTGAGGGTGTGCAATAGTGGGCCTGTGTTGATGGCGATGAAGGTGGGCCGAGCGAAGCGATGAACGGCTGCGCGCAGTGTGCGGCAGGTGTGCTGGAGATTGGCCCAGTCCTTGATGCTCAACTGGTCCATGATGCGCTTGCCCACCAGGCTGACCCAATAGGGTTCATTTTTACCCGTTTGATGCGAACGCGAACGAGTCGGTCGCAACGCGAACGATACTGGGTCGCAAACGGGTCGCAACGGGTCGCATCCCATTTTGGATCGCATGTGGATCGCGTTTGTCCCGTTTGGGACATCCAAATGTCAACTTCCTACTATTGTTCTTTGTGCTTGTCTAATTGCGAAGGTTCTCTGTGTCATGCTATCCAAATGCCTATTGAGTCATTTGTATAAATTTCTATAAATGTTGTTGTTGTGAAACATAAAGCTTCTTGGTGGCAATTCTCTGATGAAAACGAAGAGTAAAGCAGTCTCAATTTCTCAAACAAAGCAAAGGCCAAAGGGCTAATCGATCCGTTCCTCTTCGTACAACAAGCAATCCCCGTCTCCCCGACCATGACTCTTCCCCCGAGTTCTAGTTCCCTTCCCATCCCTTTCCTCTGCTCGGAACCGACCCCCTCCCCTTCTCCTCGTTCTGATTCCATGCCTTTGAAAGAAGCGCTCTTCTGCTTTTCTCCTGTCTACTTCGGTGCAGCTTTTTGCCAAATTTTGCTCTCTCGTTTTTCCTCCTTGCAGTTGCAGAAGCACTCTTGTCTTTCCGTTGCAAACTTTCTGGAACTGTTGCAAGCTTCACTTTTTGGTCTTATGTTGGCTTATGTTAGAGCAGCTACACAGTACACACACTTCCTAGGTGTCAAAAAAAGGTTCATACATGCAAAAAAAGACGTATAAAAAAATGAAATGTGGATCGCATCCGATTGAATCGGGTTGCATTTTTTGGGAAAAAGTTGTTTGTTCGATCGCGTCCGGATCGCACTAAAAATCATACTCGTTTGCGATCCACATGCGCTCCACAACGCGATCCACAATGTGGATCGCACATTGGACCAGCCTGTTGCCCACGTGCGGCAGTCGATTCAGCAATCTCAACAGCTCCTCCGTCTCACTTCCCAGCCCCTTCTCTACCTGTCAACAGCATGTCGATCAGGAGGGCAAGATTTTACTGCTCTTCCACCTATTCAAGAATAATTCCTGAATGAACTATCTGCTCACCTTGGTTTGCCCCATTGTGGCGCTGGAAGAGAGCAGTTCAGAGGCTGGTAGCGCAGGTTTTCTCAAACTGGCAGCAGTCCAGAGACTCATGTCCTTGCTTTTCTCGCGCTTCCATTGCTTGCCGCTTCTGGGGAGCATAAAATGCGCGAATTCAAAATGATAACGTGAGTGGAAAACGTTTTAAAACGAGAAATGTTCATGAAGTAGGACTGGATTTATGGACTGAAATGTAAATTGAACAAATTTATTTAGTGATTTTTCAAATATTGGGGCTTAAAGCAAAGAAACCGCTCTCTACTTCATGTTGCATCCTAAACCCAACTTTATGAACATCAATCGAATCCTAATAAAATCATCGAGAAAGATACGTATTAATAAAACATTGTTAGTTTTATTAATACATGGAGAGAAGACTGTGGCAATCGTTAAATGACCCATCGGGACAAGTTGAAAATGGTGACCTCAGAAGACATCGTCGTTCTAGCTCAGTTTAATAGATTTTGACGCGGTTTTTTTGACAAAACCTGGCACAGAGATGGTTCTATTACCAAAAAAAACGTCCAGCATTCTACGATCAAACAGAAAATTTTTTTCAACAAGGTTCAAAGGTGCGTTCTTTTTCCCCCCTACATTTGGAAAAAGGCGAAAATGGGCTAAATGTAGGTAAAATGAAGAACATTTATGATATTTAAACGATTTTACCAGAATTATTAATTGCTTAAATCTATGATGTTTCCTTTTATTATATACCCCCCATGTTTAATTAGGTCATAATGAAGGCAACCTGTCCGGTGGACATTTGTTCAGAAACGGCCAGAGTGTTCCTTACAGATTAAGGAACCTGGCTCTTCTTACATGATAAAATTCTCCATTAGCTATTGCATTTGTT
>JASANA010004444.1:0-38211 GCA_030248095.1 Ptycholaimellus sp. GST1_10
GTATTGCTCTTGTGCGGTGAGCGGTGTGTGCATAGTATTTTCTGCCTCGCATTCTCTCTGGCAGTGATTCTGCGGATATTCGTCCGGAGACGAGTTTTTTCAACTGTGTGCAACCATTTGCCGTCTCATTTTTTCTGGACAAAGGTGGAAGAAAGTTCTTGAAGACTGCGTTTCAGTGTGTGCTGGGTTATCCCGAGCCTGCTGCATGGCATTTTTCTGCTCAAGAAATAAACAATAGGCTGTTCTCAATGGTAGCTTTACACGGTCCTATCTTGAAGCAAGGAATAATCTGCAATGAATTTATCTCGGAAAAACTCCTGAGAAGAATCATTAGGCCACAGAGGGTTTTAGAGGAAAATGCAAGAAGGAGGGGTGAGGATCGCGCTGGCCCCAGGGAAGCACGGCGGGCCTGGCGGCCTGCTCATTCGCAAGAAACCCTGGAACACCCGTCTCCTTCCCCCACCTGCATTCCTCTGCGGTTCTCTTCTTTTTATTGAAAAATAGGAAAAAGGATCGCTGCTTTAAAATAATAGTGAGATAAATTTTAAAAATGAGGATGGAATTCAAAGGTTCGCTATGCCTACATGCCAATAGGTATTGTGTACGTATTTAGGCTCGCCATATAGACTTGGCAGCCCGTTGGTCGTCACGTGTGTAGTTTCTTTTGAGCCTCCTCCGTTTTCTCATTTCTCCTAACTGTTTCTAAATCAGAACATACAAAGAAAAATACGATTTCAAAAGATTAAAGCTCCCTGTTATATTAAAATCGGGTGAAACATGAGAAAGGTGGCCTTGAACTTGGAGAGGAGGTAGGGAGCATGGAGCAAGAGCGAGCAAGACAGTACAGAGGTGACTGCCAGACGCCTCCACCCGGCTCATCTCGCCAAGTTTATTCTCTTTCCACTTCAAGTGATCCTCCCGCCCCAGCCTGCCGAAGATAAGGCGTGGAGGAGAAAGTGATGCCGGACTGTTGCACAAATAGCGAAGGAACGGAGTGCAAGTGGGAGGGCCGGCGCCGAGAGGGAGGAGGAGCAGATCCGGGAAAATTCGCCCGGCGAATCTGGAGCCGAAGCGCGACTTTTAAAGGCTTCTTTTACTTTATTACCAAACTGGCTTGATTGGTTTCCCAATTTCCGCTCACTCTTTTAATGCCAATCTGCTTTTAGCTACTAAACCAAAAATACAAGGATGTGGGGAGGAATGTGGAGCGGAGTGTAGGCCGTTGCCGAACTGGCGCTCGGCAAGAGAGGCCTAGGCGCTCATGGGACCATCACGGGGAGGTACAGACATCCTTCGGTCTCTTCCTCTACTCTTCCTCTCGCTGACTGGAAACAGACGGAGGGGGAAGGAGCGAGGGGGGGATGGCGACACAGTGAGTGTTGGTGTATTAGGCCTAGCATGGCTGACCCCGCCTCTCCAAAAAAAGTGAGATGGACGAAGGAGCAGAGCAGTGGGACAAAACTTTTCGCATTTTTCTATGGAATATCCAAAGTGAAGCTGTTTGGGTAGTTTTGAGCGCAGTATATTGATTTCTGGATGCCCATTGTGGATAGTCTCTGCTCAGATACTCGGGAGGCCGAGTCCCGGGAGGCGGTGGATGTTAGCCAAGATGGGAATGAGGGACCTCGGAGATCGCGGCCGAAGAAGGGAGAGGGAGTAGGCCACCGCCAAAGTGCTCTAGGCCCATAGCAGATCAAGAGGACAGGTGTGGAGCAGCGCCTCCGGTGTTGTGGAGCATGGTGAATGCAACTTACTTCCTAGGCTGGAACCGCCTCCTCGCCTCCAGCGATTCTCCTGCTTCATTATTCCAATGTGAGCCACCGCAGCTGTTGTCGAGTCTCGTCCTCCTTGAAGAGGAGTGGATTTGATAGGTGGCTGTGACAAACAAGGAGAAGTGGAAACTGAGTGAGGTGCACGAGGGGATGTGTTTTAGCCAAAGCAGGCCGGGCCTTCCTATTGTCAAAGCACCGTGGTTAGCAAAACCAACCTCCCTTGCAGAATACTGTAGGACCAGGTGGTGCTCGGAATCGCGGAAGGAGTCGATGGCAGCAGTGAGACTCTGCCACCTTTGTGTCTGACATGGAATAATGCTGTGGGAGAACGGGAGCGGGAAAATAGGTTACCCAGTACCTCCTGGAGGCTGGGACTGCATGATCGGCTGAGGCCGCCACCAGTCCCTCTCCTTCTTTGCCATGGAGAGGTTGGCAGGACAGAGATCGGCTATTCTGCTTTGAGGACCTGCACCAGCAAGAACACCATCATCAAGTATGACGGATGGCATCTGTGGTGGGAGTGCCTCAGCCGGATCTGGAGCACTCTGGGACGAGGGATTACGGTATGAATAAACCATTGCACGAGAGAGGGGCATCATTCCCTCTCTGCACCACGCTCTGCTGGGTGAAACATAGGGGCAATCCGATAAAAGGGCAGGCCACCCCATAAATCAGCTCCTGATTTGGCGCAGTTGAGGGGCAGGGCGCACGAGCGCAGCCTCACGGGACCGAGGACGCGGAGGTAGCGTCGGCGGCGAGTGACCTCGGCGGACGATGGACGCAGGGTTCGCCAGCGCTCCACGCCCAACCCCGCGGTCCCTGTGGCGAACTACGTGAGGCGGCGGTGAGGCGGCGGGGCGGCATGGATGGCCCCCATCTCCACGCCCAGGAGGACATCGAGCCTGCGCCATCACTGGGAGCGCGGGCCTCTCCTCCCCACTTGACTCCCACTCCGACCTCCAGGCCAAGATCTTCGATTCGGCGGCATAAGCACTCCTTACTCAATATTTATTGCTGCAGAACTCTTACTGTCCACTGGCATTTTTTCGTCATTCGAGGCTACTAATATCCACGGGGAGCGTGGACGCAGGCCGCCCCTCCCCATCTACTCCCAGCCCACCTCCAGGCCAAGATCCTCCAGAAGGCGCAAGTGCATCGTCGCCACCAACATCGCTGCTTCCTGGATGGCACCCAGAGTACCTTGAGTTTGCAGTAGCCGGGGTCGATGACGAAAAGGATGCCATCGACGGTGAGGGAGGTCTCGGCGATGTTGGTGGCGACGATGCACTTGCGCATGCCGCCGACGGCCTTCTGGAAGATCTTGGCCTGGAGGTCGGAGGGGAGCTGGGAGTAGATGGGGAGGACGGAGAGGGGCGGGGCCTCGTCCAGCTCCTCCAGCCGCTCCCGGATGGATCATAGAATACCTTGAGTTTGCAGTAGCCGGGGTCGATGACGAAAAGGATGCCATCGACGGTGAGGGAGGTCTCGGCGATGTTGGTGGCGACGATGCACTTGCGCATGCCGCCGACGGCCTTCTGGAAGATCTTGGCCTGGAGGTCGGAGGGGAGCTGGGAGTAGATGGGGAGGACGGAGAGGGGCGGGGCCTCGTCCAGCTCCTCCAGCCGCTCCCGGATCATGGCGCAGGTGACCTCGATGTCCTCCTGGCCAGGCATGAAGATGAGGATGTCCCCATCCATGCCGCCCAGGTGGATCGTCACCGCCTGCTTCACCGCCGCCTCCACGTAGTCCTCCACGGGGCCGCGGGCGTGGTAGATCTCCACAGGGAACGTCCGCCCGGGGATCTTGTAGACGGGCGTGGAGCCGCCGAAGAAGTTGGCGAACTTCTCCGCGTCCATCGTCGCCGAGGTCACGATCAGCTTCAGGTCGTTCCGCCGCGACACTACCTCTCGCAGCAGTCCGAACAGCACGTCCGTGTTCAGGCTACGCTCGTGCGCCTCAAACACTGCCCTTCAATTGCCAGATCACCAAATCAGGAGCTGAGCTGAGGTTGGCCAGTTTCATTATTTTATGGGTCGCCCTTTTATCGGATTGCCCTTTTATCGGATTGCCCTTATGTTTCACCCAGCAGAGACAAAAGTATGGTGCAGAGAGGGGATGATCCGTCTCTCGTGCAACCAAATACATCCTCAATTGGTTTATTCATATTCCGTAATACCTCGTCCATGATGATGGCAGAGTACTGCTCCAGATCCGGCTCACCAAGGCACTCCCGCAGCAGGATGCCGTCCGTCATGTACTTGATGATGGTGTTCTTGCTGGTGCAGTCCTCAAAGCGGATGGCGTAGCCGATCTCCTGTCCTGCAACCTCTCCTCTCTTCCTCCCTCTGCCCACTCTGATGGCGAGGAGGAGAGGGACCCAGCTCAACGTCCATCTCCTCCGCCACCCGCTTGGCCACGGACATGGCGGCCACGCGCCTGGGCTGGGTGCAGCCTATCATGCCGGCCTCCCCGTAGCCGTCCTCCAGGAGGTACTGGGTGAGCTGGGTCGTCTTCCCGCTCCCCGTCTCCCCCACGATCACCACCACGGCGTTGTCCCGCACGATGCTCAGCAGCTTCTGCCGGACGGCGAAGATCGGCAGGTACTCCCGCTGCTCCCGCATCGACTTCTCCTTCGCGAACTCCGACACCGCCTCCGTTGGCTCCTCCAGGTGCTGCTGCAAATGGGAGGCCGGGGCTCTGGCTTTGCTAGCAGGGGGTTGGAGGAGGGTGCCTTGAATCGGGAGGCCTTGCGATAGGAGGCCCCGTCGTCGGCGGCGTCCGGATCCTCGGCGTCCTTCTTGGCCTGAACGCCCATCAGCTCCCCCAGCTTCGTGCCGGCTAGGTCGAACTTGCCCTCGCTCGCCTTCAGCTTCTCCTGCTTGTCGCGCCACGCCCGCACCGCCATGCTGCCTCAAATAACCCTTCACCTGTCTTCAAGGAAGGGCTGAAGGGCAGAGAAGAGGGGGCTGCCTTTGGTGGCAACGACGGCCATGTCGGCGGTGGGATCCTTGACGGGGACGACGGGCTCTGGCTGTTTGGTGAAGATGATGCGGCCGTCGAGGAAGGGCGGGACGAGGTTGTGGACGAGGAGGTTGACGCGGTTCTCGGCGTCCTCGTCCAGGAAGTCCAGGTCCACGTCCCCGATGCGCTCCACGACGCCGGAGCGTTTCAGGCGCTCGTTCTCCCACAGCTCGTTGTCCTTCTTGATCTGCTGCTGCTTGGCCGTCAGGCGCTTGGCGGTGGCCTTCTTCTCCTCCCACTGCTTCTCCTTCTTTGCCGCGAACTCCTCCGAGACCTCCGCAAAGGGGTTGTGCTCCTCGTCCCACCCTTCGTCCATCTGGTACCAGTCACGGTCCACCTGGCAAATAGCCTCTTCCTTGCTATTCCTGCTTCTCTGAGCAGAAACATCCACAATGACAGTCAGAAATCAAATTCTGCTCCAATTACAAAACCCGAACAGTTCATTTTGGAATATTCCATAGAATGCGAAAAGGCTCGTTCAATGTCCATAAAAGGCTCTTCCACTGACCTGCTGCTGTTGGTCATGCCACTCGGCCTTCTCCTTGTCGGAGAGGAAAAGCAGTGGTTCAGCCATGTTGGCCTCATCGCCGACGCTCATCATCGTATCACGCCCTCGCCGCTCTCGCTCTGCTCGCTCCTTCGCCTCTCGATCGCTCCTGCCCATCCTCTCTTCTTTTCCAGCTGCCATCAGCGAGAGGGAAGAGTAGAGGAAGAGACCGAAGGATGGAGTGTAGGGAGCGATCGCTCTTGTCCTCCCATGAAGGTCCAGTAGGGGTGGGCGTGTCCCAGGCGCCTCTTGCCGGTCGCCGCCCGCTGCCGATGTCATCATCCTCCCAGCCTTCTCGTGACGGCGTATTCGGCACTGCAGTCACCCCATTTCTCTCCCCACATCCACCCCCCTTCTTTGCCATCTTTCTTGGTTTAGAGTGGCCCTTGGAAGCACAGATTGGCATTGGGAAGCGAATAACCGGAAATTGCGAAGCCAATAGAGCCAGTTTGAGCAATTGTGATGAGGTGAAAAGAAGCCTTTGAAGTCGGGCGTTTCGGGCTCCAGCAGGTCGCCCTTCCGCCGGCGCCGATGGGGCTTCCGGAACTGCTCCTCCTCCTCCTCTCGGCGCCGGCGCTCCCGCTTCCGCTCCTTCCTTTCCTTCCGCTCCTTGTCCGACCGGGTCTCCAGCCCGCGTCTCTTCTCGTACTTATCCTCCACATATCTTCAAGCACACTGGGGCTAGAAGGAGGGCAGATGGAGGAAGATGGAGGGAATAAACTTGGCGATGCCTCTGCGAATGGAATCTGAGATGGAGCCGGTGGAGCGGGTGGAGTCGGCCTCGTCCTGGCGTCGTCTGTACTGCCTTGCTCGCTCTTGCTCCAATCGCTCCGCCCTCCGCGCCTCTGCCAACTTGTCCAGGCCTAGCACTGCAAACCACCCACCTTTCTCATGTTTCACCCGATTTTAATATAACAGGGAGCTTTAATCTTTTGAAATCGTATTTTTCTTTGTATGTTCTGATTTAGAAACAGTTAGGAGAAATGAGAAAACGGAGGAGGCTCAAAAGAAACTACACACGTGACGGCCAACGGGCTGCCAAGTCCATATGCGAGCCTAAATACCTACACAATACCTATTGGCAAGTTGGCATAGCGAACCTTTGAAGTCCATCCTCATTTTTAAAATTTATCTCACTATTATTTTAAAGCAGCGATCCTTTTTCTATTTTGTCAATAAAAGAGAAGAACAGGAGGATGCGGGTGTTGAAGGAGCGGGTGTTCCAGGTTTCTTGCGAATGAGCAGGCCGCCAGGGCCGCCCATGCTTCCCTCCAGCCGATCCTCACCCTCTTCTTGCATTTTCCTCTAAAACCCTCTGTGGCCTAATGATTCTTCTCAGGAGTTTTTTCCGAGATAAATTCATTGCAGTTGTTGTTGCTTCAAGATAGGACCGTGTAAACCTGCATTCAAACAAGTGTTTATTTCTTGAGCAGAAAAATGCCATCCAGCCGCCTTGAGATAACCCAGCACACACTGAAACGCAGTCTTCAAGAACTTTCTCCACCTTTGTCCAGAAAAAATAGACGGCAAATGGTTGCACACATTGAAAAAACTGGTCTCCAGACGAATATCCGCAGAATCACTGCCAGAGAGAATGCAAGGCAGAAAATACTATGCACACACCGCTCACCGCACAAGCTGAGAAAAGCCAAGGCTCACGCACTAGGAGAAAAGGCGACAGTGAGCCAGCTGCAAATGATGGAGAAAGCTGAAACTGTCTGTCTGTCAGGCGACAAGAGACTGGAGGAAGAGTGTAGAAGGCACAGGGGAGAGGGAGTGTAGGAGAGAGGGAGGCGTTTTGGTGTGTCTGGTCAATTGTTGAGGGAGTGAGTGGAGTGTCGATGCTTGGAGGGGAGGGTGCGGAAGCGTTGGGCTGGATCCACGCCGCCCTTCAGCGCCGAGCCGCCGCGGCCCCGCTGCTTCGAGCTCCTGACCGGGGCAGCGTCGCGTACTTCTCCTCCTACAATCACACCTCTCTACTTCTCACTTCACTTACTGTCACTTTTCATGGTCTATGCTTCTACTGGTGGTAGAGTTATTGGATAGAATGAGCTTTATTCCTGTACTGGTAGAGTTATTGGATAATAGAATGAGCGATTAATAGACTCTAGTTTTGAACATACTCTAGTTTTCTGGCAGCGCCTAATGATGGCTAGGATTGGTCATGCTTTTAATCCGCTCAACCATTCTCTACTCTTAAGCCTTCGCATAGCCTAAACCAGGCCAGCTCATAAGCAAGTAAAAGTAGGAAGTGAGTAGTCCAAATTGAAAGCCAGCCCGAAAGTAGTGAGTTGGTATGCGTGACCTTGTGATTGTGTCGTCGCGGGCGCAGTCCTGCCCGACGCCCGCCGCCGCCAGCAGCGTCCAGCTCCTCGAATTCCTCGTCCTCCGGCTGGTACTCCGGGTCCGTCTCCCGTCGCCGCCGCTCCTCCACCAGACGCCCTTCTGCATCGTAGTAGCCTTCGTACTCTCGCTCTCCTAAACACTCACACCACCCATTCCGAAAGGATAGACAGGACTAGGCGGGGCAAAAGCGCTTGCAACTCAATGAGGTCGAAGAAGCGGATTGAGCAGAGGCTGAAAGGTGGAATAGAGCGTGCAGATAACCAAGGGAGGGAGAGGGATAGGGTAATTGGGAAAGGGCATGCAAGAGGAGGAAGGGCGAGGGGCACATACGCTTTTGCGCCTTGCGACGAGCTTCAAAGGTCAGTAAGTTTTGCGGCGCACAGCAATGCTGATTTTCACCATTTACCAACTTAGAGTGAGCGAAATAGAAGGGGGAATGGAAAAGATGAACCTTCGTCCTCCTCCTCTTCCTGAATCTCCTCGATGGTGGGGCCGGAGTAGCCATTGGGCTGCTCCTGGTTCACGTCGCCGGTGCTGTAGCTCCGACGCATCTGGTTGAGCAGCTGAGCGTGCCCCGCCATCGCTGCGTTCGCCACCACCTGATGCCAGTGAAACTAAGTCTTGAAAAGTTCCAGCAATAAAAATTGGAATTAATGCAATTTAATTGGAATTAATGAATTGCAATTTAATTGGAACAATTCAGGAAGAACTGCAGCAGAATTTGAGCAGGTCAGTTATGATAAAAACCAGAATGGTTCCCATTGTTCTCTGCGCTGACTGGTAAAATAGGATGTTACGGAACTTTCAGAAATGGCTTTTGAATGTTTATAAAGAAGTTTTTCACGCAAACTTTTTAGTGTGGACTGAAGAAGAAATCCGACGAAAAATGTGTGGTTGTGAACCTCTCTGGCAAGAGTGACGCCTTGAGAGCCTAGTTTGAGGATGGTGTCGACGGAGCCATTGCGAGCCTGCTCCAGCATGACATCGATCTGCTCCTCGTGCACATTCAGCGTCGGGTGAATGAACTTCCGGTACAGCACTGAAGCTCCCTTCAACAATTTCACAATTCAATCCCCTGCATACTTGCTTTCTTCACTTCTTTTCCTTCTTGGTCCCATTGGGTTTCTTTTCTTTGTTGTCATTTGTGCTTATGAAGGGCTTAAAACTGTTCAACCCCCCGGAAGCTTGCAGGTGGCAGTGGAAGGGTGGTACTGGTGGGCGAAATAAATGAGGGGATCGCAGGGAGAGATAGAAGGAGGGGTTGTGTTGGCGGCTATTTGCATAAGAGGGGAGGCGAGGGTGTGGGCCGGGACGCAACAACTTCGCAGGGGCCACTCATCCAATGCCGCACCCTCCCGCACTCCTTCGATACACCCCTTGGGAGTGTGTAAAGCGAGTCAGCGACCACCCTCCTTTGCCCTGCTGAGGAAGATAAACAGCGGTCCTTCTCAGTCTATCCCGCCAGTTCTCTCATATGGGGCCTAATTGGATGCGGCGGGAATTCCGGAAAGCTTTTAGGGCGAAAAGTGATGAAGAGAATCTGCCCGAAAGTACCTTTACATCCTTCCCCGAAAAATACGGCTTTATAGCTTGCGGGCGTTTATGCTCTGAAGAGGATAGGGCGAGGGAGGAAAAAACCTTGGTGTAAGGGAGGAAGAGCCATATGACGAAGATCATCTTGATTTCGTAGTAGAAGGGGAGCCAGAAGTAGACGAATGTGTCCAGGAGCGGTTCCAGGGCTAGGAATATGGCAAACACAATCCAATACATCATCCACTTCACGTACTCACGCACGTCTTTCGTTCGCACAGCCTGCAATAGAGCTCCTTTTTGCAAATGATTTTGATGCATGAATAAAGAATAGCTAAAAATGAGCACAAATTTAAAAAATGAGCACAAATTTAAGAAATATTTCTAGCACAGCGCCCAAAGAGCGCAAAATTTCCTTGTCTGCCACCACTCTGACTTCACCTTATCCAGTTCCATTAAGAAAAATAGAAAATTTTTAAAACCCCCAAAGCTCAAAGCATAATATAGGAAGAAATTACCATGGCTCTACTGTCCATTAAACTAGTTTATAAATTCAAACCATTCACACCACCACTCTGACTGGCTCAGTTTTCAGCAAAAGAGAGTGGGGAGTGGGAAAGAGGTCAGAACCTTATAACTGCGATAGGCAGGCCAAAGTGTGCCCAGCCATTGGACGATGAAGCGACTGGCGATGGCGCTCACCATGACCAACCCTTTCCTCGCCTCCCGCGCGTGCTTTCGTCTCCCGTCTGCCTCCTCACATGGCCCCCCGGCCTACTCAGGCCCGCTCAATTCCATACAGGGAGGGATATGTTCAAATTGGCAGCCACCTACAGGCCTCTGTGTTTGTTCCTGTCGCAGTGGTAGGTAGAGAGAGAGAGAATGGAAGAGCGGAGGTGTTGAGGGTAGGCAGGCGTCTTTTTAGCGATGCATTCTGCCGCATCGCCCCCTGAGCTCGCTTTTTCGCCCGCCTATCGTAGACTGCCTCAGTGGCATTGCTGCCCGGGCCCTGTACAAGGCGCGCGTTCAACTGCGCTTCTTCAGCCGGCTCTTTGTTGTCTCTGGGCTTTGGAAAGCGCCAAGTCTGCATTTGAATATAGTCAAATTTGTGGTGATGCCAGAATGAACAAAATATAATCAAATTAGAGCTGATGCCAGAATGAGCATAATAGCTGGTGAACTTAGGCACAAATCACCCGTGCATGCCCATATCGAAATGCAGTAAAACTGAGGAGAAAGTGAGTGCAGAAGTCAAAAGACAGAGGGTAGGCCGGGGCTGCGGATGAATATTTGCGGGCGCTGAAACTCCAGCTGGACCTCCTCTTCCGCCAGACCGATCACTGCGCATGCGATTATGCTCTGCAGACCTCTTCTTTCTCCCGTCCATCGTTCACTCCTAGGCTAGAATGACAGTAGCAGAGTTTGTTTTGTCCAATGAAAAGCACAAGCCAAATAAAGCAATGAAAAAAGGGATGCACCTTTCTTCTGCCAGGACCCAGACGCAGCAGGCTGACTGCACGTCCAATCACATTGGCTCCGCTCTCCTCCCTCAGACTGATACTGGCCTCCGTCTTCCGCTTCTGGTAGCGCCCGCGACTGTTGGCCGGTGAAACTGCGAAGGACTCCAGCAGGTGCCAACGGGCCCCCGACTCCCGTTCACAGCTGAGCAGTCGCAGCAGTGAAAGGAAGGGAAGGAGGGAATGGTGGAGGGGCACCGATCCCCGATGTCGCCGAAGTAATGGATCTGGAGGAGGTAGCGGCCGGGGTCGAGGCCGCGGAAGTTGAGGCTGACGTGAACTGGGGCCCCTGGGAAGGTGGCCTGGTGGAAGCTGACGCTGCCCTGACCGCGCCAGGGACGACGGACGGAGAGAGCTGCCACTGCGCCCATCGGCACTGCTGCAATCAGCAAAGAGCAACTTTTTGCAGGAGTAGAAGTTTTGAGAGGAGCATGAGACTTCTTGAAGCTTTCTTAATATTATATATCGGAACTATTAATATAACTGGTACCATCGGCAAGCCAAATGTGGGTCTCTTTTCTCCTAATTTTGTAATTGCCTCGAGCAAAAAGTCAAGGAAATACATCTACTACTAGTGGAATCTGCTGCTTGGACAGTTGCATTTTGTTTTTGGCGCGCAGTTCAGTGTCTCTTTCCATGCGCGCCCAAAAACAAAATGCAGATGACGCAGCAGATTCCACTAGTAGTAGATGTATTTCCTTGACTTTTTGCTCGAGGCAATTACAAAATTAGGAGAAAAGAGACCCACATTTGGCTTGCCGATGGTACCAGTTATTTCTTCCACTTTTAATATAGTATAAAATGTATAAATACAATTTTACATTATTTTATAATATATAAAAAATAAATAAATAAAAATAAACTCATTAAAAAATATAACACACTTAAAAAAAAGAATTGAAAATATATTAAGATATAATTGGATAAAAAAATAAATAATAAATAAAAAACAAACTTATTTAAAAAATATAACGAAAAGAAAAGATTCGAAAATCAAAAATACAATTCAAATTTATTGGCAAACGAACATATTTTTGTGAAATTTTCAGGATTTATATTTAGGGCAATCGATTTTTGGGAGAAAAGAGCTCTAATTTTGACCTGCCGATGGTATCAGTTGTTTTCTCAACTTAAAATTTCAAAAATGATTGCCTAAGAAGGATTCGAACTTCCCAGTTTCAACCAGCTGTTCAATCGCTTAGACCACTACACCACTGGTGCATATACATCGTTGTTTCACTGAAGACTTATGAATAAAAATCAATACATGAGGCCCAAGGACCGGGAGGGGGGTGAGTGGGGGAAGAAATGAATACCTACTATCATCCATTGAATAGATGCGGAGAAGAAGAAGAAGAAGAAGAAGAAGAAGGAGAAGGAGAAGGAGGAGGAGGAGGAGGAGTTCGGACAAATGGTTTTGAGTGATTTTCTCACGAATTCTGCCAATTTTTGATGATTTCTCGCGAGTTTTGGTCAATTCGATGATGCTTTTTCCAATGCAAAAAGAATCAGAACCATTGGACGTTTCTATGAAGCACAAAATCCTTATCAATTTTAAGATATAGCAATAACCCCGAAAACGTACACCTGGGTCGAAAAGAGGGGCTGGGCGCTGACACTTCGCTAACGCTCCGTTCGCGCCAGCCCAATTAAATACGCCCCTATTTTTCCTTTTCATGCTTGACTTCATATAAATGTCGTAGAATAGAAAGATAGGAAAGAGTTGAAAGATGAACAAAGGCGCTCGGAGGTTGGCACTGCGTCGAACTGTGCCAATGTCGCAATCGGAAGGGCGCAGGCCAGAAGAAGAAAAGTGAGTTTCATTTGACTGGTGGTCCCTGAGAAAGCGGAGCGTCAACGGACTGTCCTTATCTCTGGCAGAGGTGCAGAGATTCTTACACTGAGGATGCAGGTTCTACGGCGAAAGGGAAAGTGAACAGGCCTAAGGGCAACTCACGCCTCGCCTAAGTATCTGCGTCACAGTTTATTGCTCATTTTCAGTCAGGATATATTCACCTTTTAAGCAAATCCTTGCCTGGCGACAATCTGTTTGGTGCTCTTGCATTGGTTTTCATACAGAAAATGTTTTATTTAGAGTAAGACAAAAAATTGGCTTAGGTGAAGGAAGGAAATAGAAACAAAATTATAAGATTGACTGCGAGGGTTTGAGTCACAACAGATATGCATCGGGTCAATCTAAGCGTGATATGCGGTTCACAGAGCAGAGGACCACACGGTTCGGATTTCGTAAGTAACTGCCAAAATACAATTGCCATTCCGTGAAATCCATGTTCACTATTATTTTCGTTTGCTTAATGTGAAAGTTGGAATATTTTTACCACTAGCTTATGCTCATAAGCCAGAACGCCATGATATGCGTGGGTGTCAGGTCCGATAATATACGTTTCACCTTCCAGAATAAGGCCACCTATTTTCAGAACCTTATGCCATTAGCACGTGCCCGAACTTCATTGTCCTGGTTCGCATATCATGATCAAAGCAAAGGCGTGGGCGTCGAGCCTTGAATTAAAGCCCAGTCTCGTGACAGCCAAGACCCAGGGAAAGATTCTTTCACACTTCCTCCGCCACCAGAGCAGCCTGCCAACCTATTCCCATTTCGAACCCAATAGGAAGACAGCGAAAGATGCAGAAGGCTAGCCTGCTGCACCAGCGGGCAGGCTACACCGGGGCCCTCCTCCCCACCCGCCTCAGCCACTCCCCCTACTCCTTCAGCCGCTTCCATTCCATTCCTCACAGCCGCTCGGCCCCCTGCTTGGGCCAGGCTCACCCGGACATCGCCCACCCCCCTCCCAATGCTCCAGCACTGCCAGGACTTCGCCCGCATAGCCTGGCCAGGGAGGAGGCGCCTGCAGCCGCCCAGAAAGCCCCGGTCCGTCGTTGGGCGCGCAACCGAGCCTTCATTCGCCAGGTTAGCAGAGAGATGTAAGCGATGGCTGGAAGCAGAGAGAATGGGTGGAATAGGTGGAGGACGGGCGACAGGAGTGTCGGGAGTGCGGGAAGCTGTTCCGCACTTACAGCAGCGCCAGCTACCACGTCAGCTTCTGCCACCGCAAGGCCCCCGTCCACTGCGACCAGACCGGCTGCACATTCTCCACCCGCGAGACGCGCTACATCCACTTCCACAAGTCAGCTCAGCCCCCTTCTCATTCCTTCCACCTCCTCCCCACATCGATCGCCATCCTTCCCAGGCTCTATCGCCACGGATGTCCCCTGCCGGAGGGAATGGAAGCCCGTGAGCTGGTCTGTCCCCTCTGCGGCTACGTGGCCAAGGGAGCCGCCCTCCTGCGCGCCCATAAGGCTCGCCGACATCCCTTCTCCGCCCAGTCTTCAACGGCTATCACTTGAACCTCCTGTCCCAGTTGCCTACTTTGATTTTCAGTTTGCTTCAGGCCGACAACACTGAAGAGCACACCAAGCAGCATTGAATGAGTACGCTACGGTAGCTTTTACAGAAAGAAGCCTTATGCATGTGGTTGATCCATTGTGGCCTCTTGCTCTTGCTTGATAATTTGTGCACCAGTTTGCTTCATGCCTTCAGGATATCAACAAGTTGGGCTTAAAAATGTTTTTTTCAATGTACTTCATGGCAGCCAGCATGGCAGCAACATTACACTGGATCTGAAAAACTAACAATTTAAACATTCAAAAGTTTGCCAAATGTAGAAAATTGCCATAAAGTCGTCCCTAGATATATGAAACAAAGGGTGGGGGCGGGGATGGAAATAGACAGACATTTCACGAAGGATTTAATCTAGACACCAGAATGAGAAAGGTTACGAAGGCGACGGACATCCAATTCAAGAAAGATTATGAGTGAAGATACAGAGACGATGTGCGCGGGGCTGGCAGATATGCTAAAAATGCTGATGCTAAAAATTAAAACTAATATTTAAAACTGTTAAAACTGTTGAAAAAGATCTTCCAAATGCGTTTATACAGCTATTTTATTGACATATGTTAGCTGTGTGTTCATGAGTTTGAGCTAAATATATACGTTTACGGCGTGTCATTCGGCTCAGTCAGAAACAAAATATTTTCAATCAAAAACAGCTTTTACTAATGTTGAAGTTCACTAATACGATCATTGTGGTTTTGAATTGAACTTTCTAAATACTACCAGCTATCTTATCAGACATCAGTTTTTCAACAAAAACGTTTGAGATTTAAGAGGCCCTTTTTGTAATGAGTCAATTATAGCTGGAAAAGTCGATTTTCCAAGTTTCCAAGATTATAACCCAGGATGATAGAGGGGTCGTTTGTGATCACCCTCCCGTTGGAATTTTTGAAAAAGACCTTTCCTAGCCGGAGATATGGTCAAAAATGTAAACTGAGTCATAAAATTTGGTCCATTTTGGCGAATTCTAAGTTTCCAGCAAATTTGGCTTCAAAGCACAGCTAAAATTCATTCAATACCCAACTTCCGCATACCGTTGTAAATCTAAGGACCTAACAAGTAAGTTTCTGTCAAAATCCCAGCCGTTTTTAGGTGATTTTTGTAAAATATGGCCAAAGAAAAGTTAAATTCACAGATTTCGCATTTTCAAAAAAAGTGATATTTTTCTAATTTTCACAAAATTTTTGGTTAAATGCCCCCCAATGCACATCATTTTCAAATTGTTCACATTATTTGGAACATTTTGATACCCATTTTGTATGGAACAATGGAAGCAGATAGGAGCTACAGCCTTTCAAACTCAGTCACCTCCAAAAATGCCCTATGTTAAAAGATAGGACGCTTCAGATGTGGTAAAATTTTTGCACTAAAAAACTTCCTGCTCATCCAAAAAACAATATAAACCCAATTCCTTTTGAGGCTTGCTCAATCTAATCCTTACGCATGTTTTGATGCCAAAACATCACTGGTTGTGTCACAATTTTTCCTCAACTGGACCCCTATTCGACAGCAAGTCCGAGTTTAGCCCTATGTTATAACATAGGCAAAAAATGAACAAAATTTTTTTTGTCTTGAAATTCAATTGCAATGCCCAAAACTCAAACTACTAACTTAGTTACACCTAAAAATATCTTTTTTATAACCATTACTTGGGAATATAACAATTTAAACGGTCTTAATTTATGCTCATTTTAAGCTGAAAATTGGCCTATTTCAGCATCATATTATGTTGAATTAAATCATAAAATATATGGTAAAATTGGTATTTTTAGGTGTAACTAAGTTAGTAGTTTGAGTTTTGGGCATTGCAATTGAATTTCAAGACAAAAAAAATTTTGTTCATTTTTTGCCTATGTTATAACATAGGGCTAAACTCGGACTTGCTGTCGAATAGGGGTCCAGTTGAGGAAAAATTGTGACACAACCAGTGATGTTTTGGCATCAAAACATGCGTAAGGATTAGATTGAGCAAGCCTCAAAAGGAATTGGGTTTATATTGTTTTTTGGATGAGCAGGAAGTTTTTTAGTGCAAAAATTTTACCACATCTGAAGCGTCCTATCTTTTAACATAGGGCATTTTTGGAGGTGACTGAGTTTGAAAGGCTGTAGCTCCTATCTGCTTCCATTGTTCCATACAAAATGGGTATCAAAATGTTCCAAATAATGTGAACAATTTGAAAATGATGTGCATTGGGGGGCATTTAACCAAAAATTTTGTGAAAATTAGAAAAATATCACTTTTTTTGAAAATGCGAAATCTGTGAATTTAACTTTTCTTTGGCCATATTTTACAAAAATCACCTAAAAACGGCTGGGATTTTGACAGAAACTTACTTGTTAGGTCCTTAGATTTACAACGGTATGCGGAAGTTGGGTATTGAATGAATTTTAGCTGTGCTTTGAAGCCAAATTTGCTGGAAACTTAGAATTCGCCAAAATGGACCAAATTTTATGACTCAGTTTACATTTTTGACCATATCTCCGGCTAGGAAAGGTCTTTTTCAAAAATTCCAACGGGAGGGTGATCACAAACGACCCCTCTATCATCCTGGGTTATAATCTTGGAAACTTGGAAAATCGACTTTTCCAGCTATATTTGAGGATGTCTAAGACGTTACATAAAATGGCTCTTAACATGACATAAATTTAGTGGAATAACGGGAGTTGGACGGAATGTGTTTGAAAGATAAAGTTTTATTATATTATTTAAATTCCGTTTGGTTCTCTTGCCATTGTTTGAGCACAAAAATAGTCGAAGCATTTGAGGAAATGCCAAAGATGAATCGGCTGATATAAATCGATTTTTTAAAGCTTTCCCCACAAATACGCCGGCTAATAAATCAACCTCTGCCTTTGCTTCAACTTGGCTTGCTCAGCAGAGAAACTGCGCATTGCATCAGTGAGTGAGCGGAGTTGATGTTTGCGCATATCTACCACAACAGCCTTACGCACACTGGGCCCCTGTGCCTTGTGCCCGAAATGCCAGCATGACCAGTTCAGCACCCATTCCCGACCTCAACAGAGCCTCCCGATGCCCTTTCAAGCCGACAAACCACTCCCGCCCATCCCCAATCAAAGCCCACCCCCACTGCCACCTCGAACCTCCGCCGTTCCCTCCCCCCAATCCCGGTTGCCCCCTCTTTACTACAAGTCCACTGACTCATCCTGCACCAACTGGCTCAGTGTGTAAGGGGGGAAGATGGAGAGACTAATTGGTGAGTCAAAGGTGAGGGAGTGTGAAGAGGGTTGAAGATACGCGGCGGTGTCCATGTTCGCCCAGTCCCGAGCCATGTTCGAGGCGGCGTCCAAGACGACGCCCACCATAGCCCGCCCTAATCCGCCGAAGAAACCGCTCCTACCGAACAAGCCTTCTGGTCCTGGCAAAGTTGGCCGTTTATGATTCTTCTTCTAATATTTAGATAAACGAACCTAAATCTTATGCTAGTAAATTTAAAAATCGATTTCGCATTCCCCAAATTTTTATTTCACAAGTATATGGCGCAAAGCGCAATAGGTGACCGCGGAGCACATCCTTTAAATGATACTTTGTAACTCAAAAATCAAGTCTGTGATTTCTTAACCAATTTCAAAAGTAAGCTCAGATTTAGAATTTACATATAAGACTAGTGAACAAAAAATCAACTCTTCTGTGCAATTCTCAAGACTTCTGGTACTACAGTGCAAAACCGTATATTGCCATTTTCGAACTTTCTACCCAGAAAAGTAATGTTTTAAATGCTTCGGGACCAGTTCCACCCCTCCAGATATTCTTAAATTTTTATTACCTTTAAGCAAAAAAAACTTTGTCCAAATCCATTGAGAATTCGCTATTTCTAAACATACCCCATTTTTCAAAATTTCTACCCAAGAAAGTAATGTTTCATATGCCCCGTGACCAGTTTCACCCTCCAGATCTTCCTAAAATGTTATTACCTTTCAGCAAAAAAAAGTGTGTCCAAATCCGTTGAGAATTACCCATTTCTCAACATACCCCATTTTTCAAAATTTCTACCCAAAAAAGTAATGTTTCAAATGCTCCGGGACCAGTTCCACCCCTCCAGATATTCCTAAAATATTATTACCTTTCAGCAAAAAAAAAGTTTGTCCAAATCCGTTGAGAATTCGCCATTTCTCAACATACCTCATTTTTGAACAGTTCTACCCAAAAAAGTAATGTTTCAAATGCTCAAATTCCGGGTCTACACCTCCAGATCTTACTAAAATAGCATTACCTTTCAGGAAAAAAAAAGTTTGTCCCAATCCGTTGAGAATTCGCCCGTGGACAGCATTTCCAGATATATATATATATATATATTTTTTGCACGGCCGAAGGCCGCCTGCCACGAAGGGCAGGGCAGTCAGAGCTCCGTAGGCCGGAGGGCATGGGTGCGGAGGCCCCGGAGCGTAGCCTAGCATGCGAAGCATGCTAGGCGAAGCGTAGGGGCCGTAGCACCCGTGCCCGGAGGCCGGAGGAGCTCTGGCGCCCTGCCCGAAGCGGCGGGCGGCCAAGGCCAGCTTAAGCAGTTACCCCATTTTTGCGTCCATCTGTCCGCATATATATATCTATATGTGTGTGTCCCAGGCCCGTACTCCGCGGTTTTTCAACAAAATTGGCTGATTTTTTGCATGAAGGTCCGCCTAGGCGGTGCCTCGGGACCATTTTTGGTGCTTGGCGTAATTTTTTGAATTTCGCCCAAAACTCAATTTTTTGATGTTTCAAAATACGAAAAATTATAAATCATTGGTTTTTTACTGAAATTAGCTGAATTTTGGCAGGTACGTCCGTCTAAGTTACATTTCGAAGCTGGCAAAAGGAATTTTTGAAATATTTATTATTTCTTGATTTATAGTCAAAAAACCAAAATCTTGATGTTTCAAAAATTTGAACATGCATAAAACCATGGTTTTTCAATAAAATCAGTTGAGTTTTGGCATATACCCCTGTCGTGGTGATATCTTGAAGCTGCTTTAAGGAATTTTGAAAATTTTTATTATTTCCCGATTTATGAACAAAAACCTAAAATCTTGATGTTTCAAAAATTCAAACATCCATAAATCCAGTGTTTTTCAATGAAATCAGTTGAATTTTGGCTTATACGTCTGTCATGATGACATCTTGAAGTTGAGAAAAAGAATTTTAAGAAAATTAATTATTTATTGATTTATGGGCAAAAATCCAAAATATCGATGTTTCAAAAATTCGAACATCCATTAATCGCTGGTTTTTCAATAAAATCAGCTCAATTTTGGCAGGTACGTTTGTTGAGGCGGTACCTTGAAACTGTAAAAAGGGATTTGTGAAGAATATTTATTATATGTCGATGTATGGCCAAAAACCTTAAATCTTGATTTTTCAAAAATTTGAACAATCATAAATTTTGAAAAAAAATTTGAACAAGCATAAATTCACTGGTTATTATGGTCAGCCGTATAATTGGATTAGAAGGTGTCAGTACTTTGCCGGACATTTTATTGTCACCATGACGTTGCACTTTGCCGGAGTTTTCTTTGAAGCCTTGTAGTTGGCCTAGCGACCGATAGGGAGCTACTACGGCTACGCCCTCCAGTCGTGGAGTACCAAGGACTGACAATAGTACCAGGAGTCGGGCAAAGCCAACACAAGAACTTCAGAAAAATTGAAAAAACAAATAGTCCGGCAAAGTCGGTAGTCCGGCAAAGTCCAGAATTTATGTCCGGCAATGTGACAAAAAAAAGTAATAGTCCGGCAATGTACTGGAGGGGATTAGAAGGCATAGCATTTGGTAAATTTAGCAACGAAGCATGAGCTTATTACTTAGTAAAAAGCCGCGCATCTTGGCAACAGCCGAGAATACCTTGTTTTTTTTGGAGATCACAGCTTTTATGCTGGAGAAGAAGGAAGGGCTTCAATGCCCATCCGACATACAATTGAAGCAGTGGTGCGGCAAGGAGGAGTGGGGGAAGAGGGACAGGCCGAGACCCTTGTCAAGTTTCAGAGATTTCGGCGCTGGTAGCGAGGTGCAAAGCTACCCTCTCTCCTGTCCCCCGCACAGGCAATAATGGAGTGGAAGGAGCAGAACTGAGGTGGAGTGCAGATGGAATAAGGCTGAGCAAATAGCAAATCATTGAATCAGATATTTGGCATCAATGGGGTGTGTCGAGCAGACGCCGGGCCTCGGCTAGGAAGCGTTCCTGCCTCCCCGAGCAGCACGCCTCCGGCAGCCTGTTCCAGAGCCACCGCGCCCTCTCAGGCCACGCATTCGCCATCCCTCCGCCAGCTCGAGGGCCTGGATCTAGGTGATGGCGGCCTCTGAGGTTTGAATCGATTTTTGGGAAGAAAACGGGGCAGCCATGGAGAAACATCTGCTGTCTGGCTTGGGGAGAGGAGAGGGAGCGAGGGCCAGCAGGGCAGAGAAAGGAGGGCTGGTCAGAGTTGGGAAGGGGAGGGAGAGCGCCTTTCTCAGATGCGCGCCGGACTGCTCTATAGCACCTGTGGAGCAGGGAGAGGTCTGAGAGTTTGCGCCTTTTTTCCAGAGAGTCCCAGCCTAGCAGCTCCAGACGCCCGGGGTAGCCTGAGGGAGGAGAGGGAGTGTTAGTGCGCCTAAAAATATAGCGGGCAAATGATTTCTGCAGCTTTTCGAGGCGCTTAATGTCCACTCTTTTAGTAGGCGACCATGTTTGCACAGCATATTCTAAGTGGGGCCTGATGTAGGTGGTGTAGGCAGTGGAAAGGGTGGTGAATGAGGGTGCAGTGAAGGTTTTTTTGACTAGGAATGTGGCTTGTGAGGCTGCTGCTGTGCAGGCTGATATTTGTGGGGCCATGGAGAGGCTGGGGCTGACCTGGATGCCAAGGTCTCTGATTGGCTGGCCAGTTTCAGAGGCTCTGAGGGCCGTCCCGTCCAGGAAGTAGTCCTCTGCTTCGCCGGCACCTACTCGGAAAACTACACATTTCTCAGCTGATAGTGGCAGTTGCCATGCTTTGGACCATGCACTCAGCGCATCTAGGCTGTCTTGGAGGTGGCTCCACGCGCACTCTGAAGACCCTCCCGGTGATGAATTGGTGGAGCCAGGATAGAAGGTCTGGGCTGAAACCTAGACATGAGCAGATGTGGAATAGTTTGCTGTGAGAGACTCGATCGAAGGCCTTGCTGATGTCTGTGTAGACCACGTCCACGCTCTGCCCCGAAGCCAGCTCTTCCCGTAGGAAGGAGATGTAGGAGAGTAGGTTGGAAGTTGTGGAGAAGCCCGTCCTGAAACCATGCATGTTTCCTGGAAAGATCTGAGCATGCTCTAGGCCAGTGCGAAGGTGGTAGGCTAAGATTCGATCCAGGATTTTTGATAATGCAGGCAGGAGAGTGATTGGGCGGTATGAGGAGACTGCACTTTTATCACCTTTGCGTTTGTAAATTGGGACAACTGTGCTCTCTCTCCACTGTGATGGGAAGCAGTTGGAGCTTGCACAGATTTCAAGAAGGAGGAGAATGGGGTATGCTAGACCAGAGGCACAGTTGCGAACAAAGTGAGGTGAGAGACCATCTGGGCCACGAGAGAGTTTGGGGCTGAGAGAGGAGCATGCCTTTTGGATGCTGTTAGTGGAAAGTGGGATTTGGCCAAGAGGGGCGCAGGGTGCAGGCAGGCAGTGATTTGCAGGATTGGCCGGGGGACAAGGAGGATGCGTGCAGGGGAAGGGTGGAGGCAAGGTTCCATCATCCTCAGAGAAAACAGCTTTGAAGGCTGCAGCAAAAGCTTCTGCCTTGCCTACACTAGAGGTGATAGGAGAGGGGAGGGATGGAGAGGGGAGGGATATACGCATATATGAGGACAAAAATTCAGTAACCTCTATAGACCGCGGAGCGGCCCTTCGGGCCGCTCCGCGGTCAAAAATTTCAATGCACGCTTGTTTTCTTACCTTTATTTCAATCAATTTTTAGCCATCAATTTTAAAACACTCTTGCATTCAATAAAAAGCGATTGCGCAATTTTGACTTATTTTCCGCAGGTAAAGTTAATTTGATGCTGAGCCAGCAATGAACTAATCTCACAAGAAATGCTTCGAGCCCATTCATAAATTCGGTGGGAAAAATCATGACTAGCTTAACAAAGCTCATTCTCAACCTCACCTAAAGAACACATATTTCTGAAAACACAGGTGACCGGCAGCGTGATCAGACCAAGCAGTACAAGGCCAGCCAAAGCAGCGCCAGTGAGAAGCGCCCCACCGCCGCCCTCCATCATCCGCCCCAACCCTCTCGCCAAAACTCCTCCCTCCCAGCTCCAGAAACCAGCTCAACCTAGCAGCAACCAGCCAACCATCATCCATCCCTCACAGGTACTCTCATATCCACCTGCTTCCAGATGGAGCGGCAGCGCGTAGGTATATTGCAAATCCATCGCCCAGCTGCTCCCAGCAAACAGCTCCTTGCCATCCAGCCTCACTATCCCCCAGCGCGTGTCCCATGTGCCTGGCCTCTCTGCTAGCTCGTCTGGGCCTCTATCCTCCACTAGGCAGAGGCCATGCCCAACATCCAGGGCCTCATCCACCGGGCCATCAACATCATATTCCGCCTCTACAATTCCCTGCGCAAGGGCCCCGCCCACCATCGCCGACCCCTTTCTCGCCCTACCAAACCCAGTACTGGCACTCCATCGAACTCAACGACGACCCAACCACCGCCCCAGCAACTCCTCCGGCAGGCCAACAACATGCAGTCTCACCTACTGCGCCAGTAGACTGCGACAGTGAGCCAGAAGATGTTTGTGTCCAACATTTCTTCTGTCTTTGCTATTCTGATAAATTGCTTATCTAAGGAAGACGATGGATTGTCGGTGTCTTATCGATGTCTTATCGGAAGACGATGGATTGAGCAAGCGCTGGATTGCAGCCGGAGGTTCGGGTGGCGGATCTGCGGAAGCAGCTGGAGTCCAAGCTGCAGTTCGGCGGGGCCTCCGCTCCACCAGCAACGACCATCGTTCGCCCCAACTCCACCTCCCCGTCCTCCCAGCCATCGCCCTCTCCGCCGTCCTCTACTCCCATCAGCCCTGGGTACCACCCCACTCTAGTCCAGAGAGTTTCAGTCCCTGAGGTTGGTTGTAGGCGCAGCTCGGGTCGGAACAGTGCGGCATCGCTGGGAAAGCCGGAGCGTCCGCCGGCGCCGCGGAGGACACCCACGCCCGTCCTCTTCACCCTACGCGCCGCCTTCGACTTCCAGCCGAGCCAATCTGACGAGCTTCACTTTCTGGTACCATTCACTGTCAACTAATCCTTCAGCCGAGTTTTATTTGCTCCCTTTATGTACTGAGAAGTCGTTTCACTGTCACACCTATGTCCACCAATATAAAGGGCTTAGCTTGCTCTCAATAACCCCTTGCTTTTGAGCCCCAACAAAAATTAGCCAAAACCAGCTGATAGAATGGAGAATAGGATAGAGAGAATAGAATGCCATTTCCCAGTAGCAAAGTAATGATGTGTGTGCAGGAGGGTGACGAGGTGTCCGTGGAAGCGGAGGTGAACTCAGACTGGGTGCTGGGCCGCAACGCGAGAACAGGGCTCCGGGGCATCGCACCCCGCAGCTACTTCCTCTCCGCACCCTCCCCGCCGCCCACGCCCTCGCCCTCACACTCCGCCCACTCACCTCCGTACGCCCTACCCCCCTGGCCTCCTTGCCCATTGAATAGAGGGGCTTTTTGTGCAGAGGCCAATTGTCGGGGCCTCGTGCCGAGGCGCTCTTCGACTACGCTTCTGGAGAGGCCGCGGATCTGAGCTTTGCAGCCGGCGACGTTGTCCAACTGTTGAGCAGAATAAATCAGGACTGGCTCACTGGTTCATCTTTCACCGCCTACTCTTGTCCTTCGCCACAACCAACAGCCCTATTTGAGACGCTTTCAGCCTAAAATGAGGTGAGATGGCTGATGTGTAGTTGGTGCCTAGAAGTTCAGTTTCCATTCGTAGAATTAGAGAGCGAGTAGAGCAAGAGCAGAGGCAGAAGCATTGCCTGTCCATTTTGAAGGGCGCCTGAATGGCTCGGAAGGGAGTTTCCCGGCCAATTTTGTGCGGATCCTGGAGGACCTGCCAGCAGCGGGCAGGGATCGTACCCGACGTGCGCTCTACGACTACTCCAGCCTGGAAGCCGAGGATCTTTGCTTCAAGGTCTTTTCTGATTCTTTCATCGTCTACTTTTGCAACTTGGAAAGGAAAGGACAGAGACAGATTACCTGGACTAAGAGTAAAAGTTAATTGGACTCTGTCGAGGTCTGATATCGCATCATTTGCCTTGTACAGGCAGGCGAAGAGATCGAGCTGGAAGGGTGGATAGGGGCGGAGTGGCTGGTGGGTCGGGTGGGGGCGCAGAGACGTGGCCTCTTCCCCGTCAACTTCCTGGAAACCCCGCCGCCGCCAGATTTACCAGCCATCCAAGCACCAAAGCCCGAAGCTTTGCCTCAGCCTCCAGTGAGCCCTTGCCCTTGCACAGGAGTACAACCAAATTTTACTAAAATATATGTGAAAAGACATTTAAATTTGATATTTTTTTCCAAGAAATATTCAACTCGGAACTATTAAGGATTTATTCATTAAATTGATTCACTGCCTCGCTTCATTACTACCATAGGTGTGTACACCGCTTCACCCCTGTTACAAATGGCATCAATTAACCATTAGATTGAACTTTCAACTAATTTCGCCAGGTCAAACACGAAAAGTGGAGCCTGAAAAAAGTGGCAATTTCTAGGCGGCGACAGTAAAAAGAGCCGTAGCATTGCACGATTATCACAGCGAGGAGGCAGGAGACCTGTATTTTGACGCCGGCGATCACATTCTCGTCACCGGAGAACGGGGGCCCGACTGGCTCACTGGCAAACTGCATGACCAGCCCCGGTTCATTCTCCATCTCCGTATTTGGCTCCACTTTTTCGAATATAAGTATGGACAGGCTTCCCAGTTAAGTGTCCAATCAGTCCAGTCATATTGACTATGTTCAGTAAGACTAAAGCAACTGTTTAATTGTTACTGATTTAAAGCTGCAAGGAATTGTATTGGTTAGGAGTTGTACGGCGCTTTGGTGCTTCATAAATCTGCAGATATCTGTAGTGAAATCAGTGTTTGATTGCAGGATACCGGAGGGAATGTTCCCGCGTAATTTCGTCCAGCTTCAGTGAGAGAGATTCCAGTTTTTGCTAGCTTGTGATAGTTTGATTGCACATTTCCATCATTCATGCATTTTCTCTAATTTCGCTTCGCTAGGCCATTGCTTTAAGCAGTTCTTCTGTACAGTGAATTTTATTAAAACAGATAGCACAGCCACAAGTAGCACCATCAGCAAATTTTGCTCTACAAAGCACAAAACTCATCAAAATAAATGAAATGATGAAATAAAGGATCATCAATAAAAGCAATTGAAGATATTCAGGAAGCAAAATGATGAGTCGACGTATTCTCCCAGTGATCTCCCGGTTAACACTTCCTCCAGAAAGGGGATTCAAATAAAACATTGCTTTGTTGAAGGCGATTTTTGAGCAGCAGCAGTTGCCAGCAGGCCAAAGCCAGCGCATCCTTCGATGCCGACCAATACGCTTCAGATTTTCGCTCAAATTCAAGGCAAGTGGAAAAAAGAGAAATGAAGTGAGTTCAAAAACGAAATGATGGCAGGCAAAGTCGGCGGGGCGGAGATGGAAGGGAAGTTCGACGAGTGTTTGGCATGCCCGTCGTCACCAAGCGCATCCAACCCTCCAACTCCAACCGAGTCTGGGAAACATCCTCAGGACGAGAGGTTTGCAGATAGTTTTCAAACCTATCTCCATTGGAAAGGCTTTATGAGGCTAAAAATGCCTCATCCAGCACAAGAAATTTAGCAAGGCTTCTCCTTGGAGCAATAATATTGACCAGACGAAAAGCTGTCAGCTTTTCAGCGCTATGGGGCAAGCTACGTGGCCCCAGGCGCCGGCAAGGACCTGGAACAGCCCATGAACAGCCAGTTCTACACCGCAGAGCCCTCGAATCTCAGTCAGGTTGCCTGCCTATCTGTCGAACCATCAAAAAAAAATCCTACCTCCTACTCCTAGGCGGAAACAGAAGCTTTCCTGGCCCAGCACGACGTGAGCCTGGAAGGACATCCGGACAATTTCCGCCCGCTTATGGCCATGGACGAGCTGAACCTGCCCGGTGCTCAATTCCTTCCTATCTGTCTCCGGGGCTGAGAATGGGGGCCTTGCAGAAGAGGTGCAGGAAGGCATGCGAGGCATCCTGAAGCCGGAGGAACGGCATCCGACACCCATCCAATCCCTCTGCTGGCCACTGGCTCTGGCCGCCCGCAACCTCGTCGGCATTGCTCAGACGGGCTCCGGCAAAACGCTCGCCTACCTCATTCCTGGTCCCCACCTCCTCTCTCCCCCATCTCTCCTCAGGCAGCAGAGAAGCATCTTAAGGTTTGGCGCACGCCCTAGGCCAGCCAGAGGGCCTGGGCCAAAAGGACCCCCTGGTTCTGGTGCTGACGCCCACGCGGGAGCTGGCCCAACAGGTGGAGGCGGTGGCGCATCGTCTGGGCAGACCGCTCCGGCTTCGATCACTGGTCCTTCTTCTTCCAAACCTCTTCTGTGGATGAAGGAGAAGAGGCAGGAGGTTGAAGGGGGTGTTCGGGGGCGCCCACCGGGGTCCGCAGGAGTCCTGGCTGCGGCAGGGTCTAGACCTCCTGGTGGCTACACCCGGACGTCTCCTGGACTTTCTCGGTCGGCTAGCTTTCCATCCATTTCTTGGTCGGCTGGCTTTGCTGAAGTTCGATGATGGAACAAAATTGGAAGGGGACAATCGAAGAGAAGGTTGATTGAAGGCAGCGGTTCTACATCGCTGCACAGAGCCTCCTATGTGGTGCTGGATGAGGCCGATCGGATGCTGGACATGGTCCTTTCCTTCTAGTTCCCCATTTTACCGCCAGTTCAACGCCACATTGTCTCTTCCAGGGTTTCGAGCCACAGATCCGCAAGATCCTCCAGTACGCTCGGGTCAGTCGCACAGTCCTCGTTCGAAAAGTCAATTTTCAAGTGGCTGGAAAATTGCAGACTGAAAGGCAGATGCTGATGTTCTCTGCCACCTGGCCAAAGGAGGTGCGAGCACTGGCCAGGTTGATTCATTGGACGGACTGTAGGTGGTCAGGCGACTGAAGCTTGGCTTGAGGGACTTCATCGGACAGGCCCCGGTGATGGTCAACATCGGCTCCCGGGAGCTCACCGCCAACCCAAACATTGCCCAGAGCTTCCTCTTCGTCGATAGTCAGCAGAAGCTGCACGCGTTCCTTCCTCCTCCTGTCCATGCATGCCCGCTGGAGCACTGATACTTGGAGGCTGGAGCAGCTACTGGAGAAGCGTTCAGCCACTGACAAAGTCCTCATCTTCGCCGAGACGAAGCGGACCACGGATTTCGTCGTCCGTATGCTCCATCGGTTGGCATCTTTTGCATTTTATCATCACATCGACATGAGCTATATTGATAAGTAAATATTGATGAAACATACCTGGCTCTTGTTACGTGCTGAAAGTTGTGCTAGGTTGGAATAAAATTAGGCTGAATGGTTGCATAGGTTCAGGCATAGAAGAAGCGAGTATAGAAAGTACGATTTGCAGGAAAAAGCATAAAATTCTGGGCCTCCACGGGGACAAATCGCAGGCCATTCGCTCCTCCACGCTGGACAAGTTTCGCAGTGGTTGAAGAGATGGGCTGCTATGGCAGAGGATGGAGAAGGAGGCTATTTGAAGGTGAGTGCAAGGTGCTGGTGGCAACGGATGTGGCCAGTCGTGGGCTGGACGTCAAGGACATCGGCCTAGTTGTCAACTTCGACGTCCCCAATGACATCGAAAACTATGTCCTTCCTTCCTCTCAGCTTACGTCTTTGACACACCCTAATGCGAGCAGGCATCTTTAGGTCCACCGCATCGGACGCACCGGCAGAGCCAGTGTAAGTTAACCTTGCTTCCTGAACGTCTCATATTTTTCCCTTTTCTTATTACCAAAGAGCCTCTTTCGTGACAGTAAATAAGCAATAGAGTCAATCGTATCACCATCATCCATGAATCCAGAGTGAAAGCAGGGTATTTTGAGGCGACTGGTAAGTCGGTGACGCTGGTGACGGATCGGGACGCGCCTCGAGCCAAGGATCTCATTGACGTACTCTCAGAAAAACAGTTCTCTTATCAGGTGCAAAGAAGGAGGTCTAAGGTGCTGGAAAGTGCGGGCCAACCCGTGCCGCGAGAGCTGGAAGAGCTGGCCGGGAGGGCTGGCAACATTGCCATGCTCAAGAAGCGCTCTAAGTCCTATCAGAATCAGGGCCATCACGGTTCTCACTTCCTCTCACCAACCTGAAATCGGCAAAAGCCCCATGCTCTTAGCCATAAATACCTGTAGGGTATTAGAAATGTGGGTGATGCCGAGTAAATTAATTTTATTTCAAAAAGCGATAAAAATTTTCTCACCTTTTGCCAGGTCATTCGTTCCACAATCGGCGAGAGCGAGAAAGAAGCCAGCACAGCTTTCGCTACCGTTGAGCTTTTCTTGCAAAGATAGCCTCTGTTCAGTTATCCCTCTTTTAGTTGCATGTTTGTTTTGCGAAATCTCTCAACAGTTCTCATCTGCAAGACAAGCTCACAAACCAATGGGAATAATGGAAGCTGGTGGAAACCGGCAACTGTGCCCAGACTAACATCAAGCCTCCCCCAGACATCACAGGCATTGACAAAGGGGTAAAGCATAAATACTGCAAATATAGGCTGGAGGAAAAATAGATAGATTGAGAATGAGATGCGCGCAATCACAAGTTGAGACTCATGGAGGGCGGCCCGGATAGATGGCTGGAGGAGGAGTGGAGGCTGTGGCGGGGATTGCGCAGGCTCGTTGACAGCGTTCGCACCTGCCATGTACAGCTTTTCTTTCATTGAGGCTGACAACTGGTGGAATGGGAATGAAACGGCAGCCGAGAGACAGAGATTAGTCTCCCTCAATTGACCGCAGCTTTCGGCCAAAGCCGCTGTGCTCCCCACCACCGCAAAGGCGCCTCAACCGGAAGCTTCCGAGTTTGAAATAAGCGAATAGACAAAATTGAGCGAGGCTAAACAATTTCTAATAGATGTATAAAGTTTGACCCCTAAACCTTGACAGTGGGTTGGGCAATTCAGTCCTATATCAACGAATTAATAAGTTCTAATACTTTGTTTGGGTGTCTAAGACTCGAATTGTGAATGATTACAGGAAATTTAGGGGCCCACTTGAAAATTAGAACATAAAATACAATTAAGGGTATGTCTAAATTGAGTGTCTGAGAGAGGAAATGAAGGTGAAACCGCCGCCCAAGTGTTCAGCGGTGGCCTTGCAGTAGAGTAGTAGCAAGACTTCCACGTCCTCCTCCTCACAACAGCCGTACAGGTCACTCCGCCCACTCTGAGCCCTGTTAATGGGAGCCTTCCTCTTCTCAGGCTGAGATAGAGATGCTGGGAAAGATAGTGAGATAGAAATGCTGGGAAACCGAAGCGTTCGCAGCTGGCGAATAGCCTGGTGATAGTCCCGCACTGCCAACAGCTGCATCAATGACTCCAGCCCACCTCCAATCATTCTATCAGCTCATTCTTTTCCTCACTTCTTCCTCACTCGCAGCTTGAAATTATTATGTATATCTTTTGACTATGATTTCATTGTTTTCAATAATGCAACAAAATTGACAGTTGTAGTCAGCTGAAGATTTGATGAGGACAAGTGGGTGAGTAAATGAAGATGAGAACCATCCTGTAGGCCCAGCGTCCCACCGCCGCCGCCGCCCACCTCGTTCACGGCCCTCAGCAGCTCACGATGCAGCAGCAGCACTTCGTTCGTCATATTTCCCGTCTAATGAGACCAGGCAGATAGCTCACAGCGAGATAGAGGCAGAAAGAATGGAGGCACTGGGTCCGGACGAGCGGTGAAGGCTTCCACGAGTTTCCGGAATCCCTCCACCATCAGCAGGAGCTGGAAGAAGAGCTTGTGCAGGCTCTTGCACAGCCCAATCTCCTGCAGAATTTTCTTCCAATTAGTCCATTTTTGCGCGGCCGAAGGCCGCCAGCCGCGGAGGGCAGGGCAGTCAGAGCTCCGGAGGCCGGAGGGCATGGGTGCGGAGGCCCCGCAGCGTAGCCTAGCATGCGAAGCATGCTAGGCGAAGCGTAGGGGCCGTGGCGCCCGTGCCCGGAGGCCGGAGGAGCTCTGCGCCCTGCCCGAAAGCAGCGGGCGGCCAAGGCCAGCTTAAGCAGTTACCTCATTTTTGCGTCCGTCTGTCCGCATATATATATATTTGTCTGTTCCAGTCCCATACTCCGCGGTTTTTCAACGAAATTGGCTAATTTTTTGCATGAAGGTCCGCCTGGGTGGTATCTCCAGGCCATTTTTGGCGCTTGGCGTAATTTTTTGAATTTCGCCCAAAACTGAATTTTTGATGTTTCAAAGCACTAAAAATCGTAAATCAGTGGTTTTTCCATGAAATTAGCTGAAATTTTGCATGAAAGTCCGCCTTGGTGATGCCTTGGCCCCATTATTGAGGCTTGGAGAAATTTTTTGATTTTCACCAAAAACTCAATTTTTTGATGTTTCAAAATACGAAAAATCGTAAATCACTGGTTTTCCAATGGAATTAACTGATTTTTGGCAGATACGTCCGTCTAAGTAACATTTCAAAGCTGGCAAAAGGAATTTTAGAAAAATTTATTATTTCTTGATTTATAGTCAAAAAACCAAAATCCTAATGTTTCAACAATTAAAACATCTATAAATCCCTAGTTTTTCAACAAAATTAACTCAATTTTGGGAGTTAGGCTTGTGGTTTGGCTTCAAGGTGGTGACTTGAAGCTGTTAAAAGGAATTTATGAAACAAATTTGTAATATTTCGCTTTGTGGCCAAAAACCTAAACCTTAGATGTTTAAAAAATTCGAACTAGCATATGTTTAAGGCTTTTGAATTAAACCAGCTGATTTTGACTAGAAGTGATTCTTATGCATGGATTATAACGTTGCTTACTTGGAACAAAGGCCGCGCATCTTGGCAATAGCCGAGAATACCTTGTTGGCCAAGCGAGCAGCCCAGCCTGATCCACGCTGGTGTGCTCCTCCACTTTCTGCCCCAGCAGCTGCAGCTTCAGGCTGGACTTGACGCTGTTCAATGTCTGTCACAAATGCCTTCCATAAACCCTCCAACAAAAATGAGACAAAAAAATGTCCAAAACCCGAATGGCATGCTCCCTTCTCTCCTGGAAGGTTTCGTAGTGCTCCCGCAGCTCCAGCACATCGCAACGCTGCTGGGCCAGCATGTTCTCCACCCTCAGCTGCCGATGGAGGAGGTGAGGGAAGGTTTGGGGAGGCTGAGTGAAGTGGGGTACCATCTGAGGGGTGACGAAGAGGAAGGGAGAGTCGGAGGCGCGCATGAGGACGTCCAGTGCGTCCAGGAACTGGGCCGCGATGCCGCGGAAGTGCGGCGACATGCCCAGGAAATGACAGGCGTCCCGCAGCAGACTGCACACCTTCCAGCACGCCTCCTGCATCAATACTTCATCACCATTTTCTAGCCACCTCTTATTTCTATCCACCAACGCAGCTGAACGATGGCGTTCGTAAGATTTAGTCCATAGGCCCTTGGTGGAGGATAAAAGGAGGATGGTTGGAAGGAACCCGATAGAGCTGAGCGAAAACGAGGGTTGCATGGGCGGTGGCAGAGGCGTCCGGGTCCCCGCCGCTCATCTCCGCCACCGCCGCTGCCCAGCTCTCCTCCAGCTGGCCTGTCCCATGATGGCTGCACTCGAGGCTGTAAAGCCCATTCCTTTGCCTACTCCTTGCTCAGGGCAGAAAGAAGGGGAAAGAAGGACCTGAAGAGGGGGAATCCGGGTGCAGCGATGAAGCCGAGGCCAGGGAAGCCGGCGCTGGGTGCGTAGAAGCTGTCGGGGCGGGCGGGCCAGCCTAGGCTCGGCGTCCCCATGCTCTCCACCAGACTCGCTCGAGAGGCACTCAAGGCAGGAAGGCTGTTGTGATGCTGGGAGGGAGAAATGATGAAAGAGGGAAGCGAACGAAGCGGGCGTGGGAGCATCGTCAACGACCAGCTGAGGAGCAGCGAATGCCTCCAGCCCAGCCAACCCGCCGGGCCCGTAGACACTCTGCGGCGAATGCGAGGACTCCAGGCCCAGTTCACCTTCATTTGTTAGCTGATGGAAGCAGAAACTTTCATATTATTCAACAAGGGATTATGCTTATCTTAAAATCTGCGCGAAACATCAAGCTCCTCAGTGACGCCGGGCCCCCAATAAGCCTCACTTACCAGGGGCGTCGTCGGTGAGCGGTGGCTCTCCGATGCTGGAGCCGCAGCCGGGGAGGTCCTCCTCCGTCTGGCTGGAGGCGGACTCCTCCTCCTCCTCGCTGGACTCTTCCTCCAGCTCCTCCCCAACCCCCATCTCAAACCCCCCTCTCAATCCACCCACCCACCTTCCTCTCCCTCAGGCCCCAACCATAGGATGGGCGGCGTCGTCGGGGGACTCGGGGCTGCCGATGGACAGGCTCTTGGCCGCATGGATCGGCGACGTCTCCCCTGCCTCCGACATGGCGGACTCCCCCATTCGGACCAGACTACGGTCATCCCCGGGACCTCAAAGCTCCTTCCAATCTTCCACCATCCCCTCCCTTGAAGCTGAGAGAGTAACCTTGCGGCAGGCTGGCCAAACTGGCCACCTCGGCGCTGGAGATGGAGCGCGGGCGCATGGTGGACAGCCAGTTGAAGCAGGAGTCTGCGCTCTCCGACTGCAAGCCCCAGTCTTGAATCTCCTTCAGAGGGATTGGGGGACAAAAAGGGTGCTACCACAGAGTCGTGCTCAGCCTCGAGGAAGTCGAACTCCTTGAAGACGCGCGGGAAGCTGTCCGAGGTGTAGTCTCCGCCCGCATTTGGGTCCGATGGGGACGGTGTGGAGCCGCGCTCCCCCACTCCTTCAAACATCTCATTTCTCCCTCTTCTAATTGAGGAGGCTTCTAGTTGAGGAGGCTACCAGCAGTGAGCTCTCCGCTGGAGGCTGAGTAGACGCTGGACGGCTGTTCCGGGGCAACTTCGTGCGAGGACTGTGAGAAGATCACCTGCCAATTCAATCCATGCTTGGGCCGGTTTTTAGACAAATGACATTTGTGGTTGGGGGGAAATGAAGCGGGTACGACAAACGGCCAAAAAGGGGGTGTGAAGGAAGAGTGCTTTTGCTATCGAATGGCAGCTGAGGTGCACAGGTGCTTCGTATGCTGACTGCGTTTGTGAAATCATAGAAAGAATTGAAACAATTTAATGAAAGGAAAAATAAGCGGCTCGAAAATGCTTCCGGCGATGGGGGATAGGCGAAAACGAAATGCAATAAACTTGCTGGGGGCCTGTTTTGGGCTTACCTTATCGCCGCCATTGTCCTGCACAATGATTTTCAACTGCTACTCGCCCCAGCCAGTAAAGTGAAAGGAGTAGATGTAAATGAAAAGCGGGGCAAACGGAAGGACTCTTGGGCAGCGAGGAGACGCGGAGGCCGCTGGCGTTCAGAAGGTTCACCAGATGCTCTCTTACCCTCATCTCAAATGGACTCATTGGCTGGGGTTGGGGGTAGGATGAGAAGGAGGAGGGAACCTGGCCCATTCCGTCGCGAACTCTACGAAGACTGGCCTCGGAAGGATGGGCGCCCTTGCGCGGACTCTCTTCCGCCTCCTTGGCGCTGGAGGCACTCCCCCGCACCTCCTTCCCCAGACTCACCGACGTGATCCCAGCCACGTCCACTCTGCACACACTTTTGCTCCTGGCACAGCAGTAGGCCAGCATTATGACTGCTGTTATTTATTTGAGATATCTTTATTTTAACACTTTTTTCCTAAGTAAGCTTAACGCTGGTCAGGTTCAGGTATTATGATCTATTTTCATCGAAAATTTTCATCATTTTGATCTATTTTCACCGTAACTCCACCCCTGAGGCAAATGCGGGTGTGAACGTGAATTCGAGAGTGCGTCCGGGCAGCTCCCTGCGCGGGGGCTCTCCATCCTCGCCGGCCGTGGCGCCGCCGCTGGGCACGCTCAGGCTGGAGTTCCGCGTCACGGCCAGCTTCAGGATTCGCCCTGCCTCGCGCCAGTTCGGTCCCTATGAGTCAGCCAACGCTCATCCTTTTCTCCGCCTTGCCTCTCCCCTCCTCACCTGGATGTGTTTGGCGACAGCGCGAAGGAAATGAGCGTTGACGGGGACCAGGCTGGCCGAGGCCAGATCCAGGTGCGTGTACACGCAGAACATCACCTGCCATCCGCCATGGATTTGGTGGGACGGTGGGAATAGGAGGGCAGGAGTTGAACCTGAAGGACTGGAACTACTAGACTGGCCCCCAGGCCGCTCCAACAGCTCCATTTCTCCAGCATCTGGATTGGAGTGAGGGCTTTGGAGGATGGGAGGTCAGAGAAAGGGATAGAAGATGACCTCGGAGAGGAGGAGCAGAAGGAGTCCCTGCTGGGGCGTGGAGGCATCGTGGAGGTACTTGACGACGCACTTGGTCCACTGGAAGCAGTCCCGGCTGAAGCTGCGCTTGGCGTAGAGTCGCATCACGGTTCCCAGGTGCTCCAACGGGTGCTCACCCAACCGCCCTTCTGCATCAGCAGCCGTCATTCACTAGCCGTTTATTGGGCTGGCGCGAGGGAGCAAAGCGAACCGTCAGCGCCCAGCCCCTCTTTTCGACCTGGGTGTACGTTTTGAGGGTTATTGCTAGATCTTTATTTTGATAAGGCTCTAGCTCGTCACAGGGAGCTTCAATCTTTCTAATTCTTTTTGCATTGGAAAGAGCATCATCAAATTGACCAAAACTCGCGAGAAATTGCTGAAAAGTTGCAGAATTGTAGTAAAATTTGTAAAAAACCATTTGTCCGAACTCCTTCTTCTCCTTCTCCTTCTCCTTCTTCTCCGCATCTATTCAATGGACGATAGTAGGTATTCATTTCTTCCCCCACTCATCCCCCCGGGTCCTTGGACCTCATGTATTGACTTTTATTCATAAGTCTTCAGTTAAACAACAACGCATATGCACCAGTGGCGTAGTGGTCTAAGTGAATAGATGGCTGGTTGAATCTGGGAGGTTCGAATCCTTCTTAGGCAATTATTTTATTTTGGAAATTTTATATTTAGAAAACAATTGATACCATCGGCAGGTCAAAATTAGATCTCTTTTTTCCCAAAATCGATTGCCATAAGTAAAAATCATGAAAATTTCATAAAAATATATTAGTTTGGCAATAAATTTTTATTGTATTTTTGATTTTCGAATCTTTTCTCTTTGTTATATTTGTAAAATAATTTTGTTTTTTATTTGTTATTTATTTTTTATCCAATAATATCTTAATATATTTTTGATTCTTTTATGTTTGTTATATTTTTTAATGAGTTTATTTTTTTTATTTTTTTTTCATATGTTATAAAATAATATAAATTTGTATTTATACATTATACACTATATTAAAAGTGAAAGAAGAAATAACTGGTACCATCGCGCAAGCCAGATGTGGGCCTCTTTTCTCCAAATTTTTTTATTGCCTCGAGCAAAAAGTCAAGGAAATTTATTCTACTACTTGTGGAATCTGCTGCGTCATCTGCATTTTGTTTTTGGGCGCGCATGGAAAGAGACACTGAACTGCGCGCCAAAAACAAAATGCAACTGTCCAAGCAGCAGATTCCACAAGTAGTAGATAAATTTCCTTGACTTTTTGCTCGAGGCAATAAAAAAATTTGGAGAAAAGAGGCCCACATTTGGCTTGCCGATGGTACCAGTTATATTGAATGCCAGGAAAAGCTGTAACCTAAAGCGGCTGACTGTTGTCCTTCTTGAGCCTGGGCCAGCAGGGCTTGGTGCTCCTGGATTGTGCTGAGGCGTTGGCTGCAGTGCTGCAAGAATGCCAGAGCAATTATTTTGTTGAAATGTCGCCGTATTTATCATGATGAGCTTGTTTCTGGACCCATGAAACTTCGAAGACGTTGAAGGAACAAAATTCAGGGCAAAATTGGCTTAGAAAATTCGCTTAAATTCGCATCATAGAAAATGACTGATAGTGAGTGACCATTTGAAGGAATGCGTTGAAAGCGAGGTGGATGAAAGGAATTGGAAGGGGAAACCTGGGCAAAAGCCTCGGCGGCAGCGGCGCAGAGTTTGTTGGGCTCTTCGTAGTGGTGGATCATGTAGGGCGCCAGAGCGATGACGATCAGTGCGAAGCCTGCAAACTGAAGGTTTTTCCAGCGGGGAGCAGGGGAGGAAGGGGCCTGGCGTACCTGACTCCGTGGCGTCCACCACGGACCAGTCCAGAATTTCCACCAGGCTCAGCAGAAGCTGCGCCGTTACTTCGTAGCAGCTCCCGAAAGTGCAACCCTGCCCACCCACTTTTCTCACGTTTCACAGATGATATAAATAAATATATCATTCTGTGGTGTCCTCATGGGAGGGGAGAATCGGGGGGACCGGGGAAGGCGGGGGGGGGGGGGGGAGGGGCTAACGACAATAGATTGATAAAGTAAATGATTGATGCATTGAATATAACAACAGCATTTTGAAGGACCTTTAGGACGAGAGAAAGCAGGCCGGGGAACTGCTGAGTCTGCTGCCACTGGAGCTGCTTCACTAATCCCTCCAGCCGATTCAAAACCCCCGCCCTTTCCAGCTCTGGCAGTTCCATCAACTGCCAACCATGGCCCCAATGAGGAGAGTGTTTAGAGGCAGGAGGCGGGGGGTGAACTTTCTGGAGCAGCTGAATGCCGAGGGCGAACTCGTGCTCCTGGTCGGAGTCGAGGAGGGAGGCGGCAATCCAGAGGAGCTGGGCCAGCCCCGCCACGTGCTCCTCCTGACCCTCCGGCACCGACTTGAGGGCCTGAGCGGACTTGGACCTGGGCAGCGGCTCACCGCCCCCCACCGCCTCTCCCTCCGTCAGACGCCCTTCGCCCCCTTAAAAGCCCTCATTCTAACACTCTCGCCGCATTTTCTACTTTGTTATGAGGACAGCCTAGCTGATCCTTGGAAAGTTCAATGGCGGCAAAATGAAACGGCTATTGCTTATTGTCGTATCGAGACTGTTTGCCAATTTAATTGAAGAAAAATAGTATTGAAAATTAATCTAGAATCTAGAAAAATGAATCTAATTAATATACGAAAACAAATTAAGCCGATGATCAGCATTCTATTCTTACATTCAATATCGTCACTGACTTGGACTCGTCTTTACGGGAATATAAGAATGAAAATGGCTGGGTAACCTCGGGGTCTGTCCGCAGAGGGCGAGAGGCGCTTGCCGAGGCCGGGCGCATTGTAGCTGGTGGAGCGGGCGTGGGTGGGGCTGGCTCGCTTGTAGAGGCCTGCCAAGGGCGCCTGAGCCACGACCACCTCTTCCGTCGCCTCCTCCTCCGCAGCCCCTCCACCCGCCCCCGACGCCTCGGCGCGGAAGTGACCCAGCAGACTGTGCTCCGCCACCTCCATGTTCAGCACCGACGAGTCTGTGCGGCATATTGAGGTGGATAGAAGGGAAGAGGAGGAGAAGAGAATAGAAGACCAAGGGTGAGGATGATCTCCGTGACGTAGCCCTGCATGTCGTCGCCCTGCTCTCCCACCGTCTCCACCAGTCGGCTCAGGATGTCGCTGATCATGCCCGAGGTGGGTGCTATGCGCAGTGCTCGAAAGGCCTCCAATTGAGTACTGCTCCTCTTGCTCCTCTCTCTGAGCATGCGACAGCCAACCTGAAAGGAACGGCCGGCAAAGTGTCGATTGGAGCAGGAGAGGGCCAGGTGCAGCGCCGTCTGGGCCCAGCGGCTCTCCACCCGGGCACTGGGCACCAGGCGGGCGAAGAGTCCGGCCAGCTGACGCACGAAGCTCGCCAGGGCCTCGCCGGAGCCGATGCGCCAGAGGCGGGCCGTCACATCCTCACTCCCCCACAGCGCGGCTCCCATTCTGCAGGCCAGCCTCTCTCTGCTTGGAGGGCTCCCAAATACCCGCAGGGGAAGGAAGTCTTCATCCGATACTTAGAGAGCTGGTGTATGGAGGACGGATGAGGACTTCCTTCGCCGGCCACTAGG